>JAODAL010000821.1:87500-268668 GCA_025379985.1 Phyllomedusa bahiana | reverse complement strand
CTATCGGGAAAAATCGATTTGATGGTAAAAATTTTCCATTGTGGTACAACCCTTTAAAAAAAACCCAACATGCCCAGGAATGGCACGCCCGTAAAAAGCAAGAGTAGTGGACGGGGATGGGTTTTGTACTCCAATTGTATGGGGGTTCTTTCAGCGTCTTTTGTACAATTTTAGTTTGTGCTTGCCTTATCTACTTCTAATTTTTGTGTTTTTTTGCAAATTATACGAGACTGTCAATACCTTAACTGGATATGATAGTTATTTTACATATGTTTTGGTAGAGAAAATCACAAATGCCATAATAGCAAGTAACAAACGAGTCCGTTAGGCTCTCCGTTTAGGCCATCACTTTTTTTAGCCTCTGTCAGGGGGTTCTGTCGTTACTTAAAAAAGGGGGTTTAAATATATCCAGGGTTCCATAGGAAATTTTAAAAAAATTTTCTCTTTCAATATGGTTCTATTTTCTGAATGTATTTGCTTTTTGTACCCGACATAAAGGAAGGCCCGTTTCCCGGGGTTTTCCAAATCCTTTGGGGGGAACAAGCATGGGCGTTAAAAAATGATCGCCAGATTTCTGGGTCAAATTTTTCATGTTCAAGCAATTCTGACAAAGCAAAGTTTTACACACATATTTGTAAAACTGCAATAAAGAAAAAGCGGCGCAGTACAGGAGAGGGAACGGATGATGTCCTATTTAGGCAGCTTTAATACACTTTTTTGGTCTACGTTGTCTCTGGGGAAAAAGTCCTGGGATTGCATTAGCCAAAAATTGTGATTTTCCAGTGAAAAGAAAATTAGGAAAAAAGGGGACAATACTGGGGGTACATTTTGAGGAAACAGATAACAAGTGGTTTACATCCCGAGCCATTTAGCTTCTTTATTTTCTGCATATTCTCCACAAAATGGGTTCCCCCACTGAAATGCCTTATAAGGAGAAAAGCTTGGGGGTTTAAAATTAACTATAACACAAAATTGATTCAAACATCTCTCCTTACAAACAGTCATTGGCCAAGGCGAGTTTTGGGTATCGGGGAAGGGATTCCGTGTCCCCCTTGGAAAATGGAGAACAAAAAGAAGTTTAGGGACAAAAGGTAGGGGGAATGCCCTTTAAATAGTCACTGGGGTTCCGCCCTTGGGAGGAACTGTTTGGGAGCAAACCCTGGTCTTTAAATCTAAGGGTATGTTCAACGGGTAATTGCGGGGCGACAGTAGTATCACTTACGGGGTGTTTGGGAGTCGCGCTATCAGCTCGTACTCCCGAAACACGGGGGTGCCGGCAGCCCGTCGACCCCATTGACATGCATTACTCGCGGCGTGTTATCGCCAGTGTCACTTCTCTCCCCATGTGAGAGAAGGGGGGACCATGCGTATTCCAATTTTTGAGAGTATGATTACTGTAATTGCGGGAAAATATTTCAGCAAAACCCGGCGAATTGCGCGCCGCAATTACGCCGTGTGAACATACCCGAAGAGCACCAGCACGTGTGCAATAGTGAGCTGAGACCAGCCGACCGAGCTGCAGAAGAGCACCCTGCAAGGAGCAGTAAATCACGCCTTGTGATTATAGGAATATGTAGCATTTAGCCCTATAAAGAGGCATACAACAGTATAACGTGCACTATGTTCTCGTGTGCCTACCCTCCTGACTTATACCTCTAATAGCAAGAAAACCAAGTGTGACCAGAGCCTTATTCAGACACTACAGCTACAAGCAGTGTCTGTAATCTAGTCCCAGAATGCATGTGGTTGGCACTGCTGTCGGGAATGGACACCGCACTGGGATGAGGCATTCCTATAACATTTTTTGTTTTATGTATTTGACATAGGAATCACTTTTTTGTAGCTGTAATTTTTTTTAATCCTCTTTTTTATTTCTGTCCATATTGAGCAGCATAAACAGCTTATGTATAGTTGTGAGAAGCCCTCGCCCCTCCACACACGCTCCATCCATACTGTGTGCACAGAGCTGTGCTGAAGGGCTTGTGCTTCTGACTTCAGATCATAGATATTTTCATCTCTGCCATTAGATGGCTCTGGAGTCCATGCTTGTTTTAGGAGCTCTGAGTATAACACAGCCAACCCTCAAGGGGTCGAGGAAAAAATAGAAGTGTGGGGAGAATGTATTGTTCTAACAAATGCAGAGAGACTTTCACTTCTTTCCAGACAAACTGCGACAACACAGTGCCCGGCCGCTGCTCCCGCTGGTCATGGAGTGTTCTGGTGGACATGGATCAGGAAACTTCAAGTAATCAAACAGTAGTTTTGGTAGAAGTATCTATCTAAAGAAAAGTACATTACCATCATAGTGAACACTTTTAGAAACCATCAGCTTTATTTAGGAAGTTGTCAACCGTAAGTTATTAACTGAATGTGAAGGCATCAAAAAGATCATCCCGAATTGTGAAAGTGCTGCTTGTACTGTAAAACATACATGTACTAGAGGACCTGTGAAGACCTCTAAAAGTAAATCCTTGTGTACCTGGAGCATCTTCTAAACCAGCTGGCGTACTGCGGTGCATACAGTACGTGCCAGTATACGCTATGTGAACCTGGTCTTTTAGCACTAAGGGTATGTATGTTCACATGCCGTCTTGCCTCCGTATGAACATCCGCTTTTCTGCTGCATCTCTGGGTCCATCAGAACGGAGCCAGAGGCGCATCTAACAATTAGCAGTGAGATTATCACTGCCGGCAATGACAGACACGCAGCGGCGTTCACATGAGAGATCGCCGCTGCGTGTTTGCGTCATGCCTGTTGGGTCCGTGTTTCGGATGCAAAATAAAGAATTGCATGTCATTTCTTGGACCGGATCCGAAAGACGGACCCGACGGGCGCAGCGCAGATCTCTCATGTGAACGCCGCTGCGTGTTTGTCATTGCCGGCAGTGATAAACTCACTGCTAATTGTTAGATGCGTCTCTGGGCCCGTTCTAATGGACCCAGAGAAGCATCAGAAAAGCGGATGTTCATATGGTGTGAAGACGCCGTGTGAACATACCCTAACTGGACAATGCCAGTTGAGCACTCCGGCCCAGCCCTTATTCACCCTCCTTATCCCTGGCGCTTCTTTCTCCGTGTGCACAGGGGAATATAGTGTGAAATCATAGCACTCGATGAGAGCTGTAATTTTAGTGTACTTGCAGGGCGTACTTCAGGTTCATTGCAGCGCAGTTACACCCCACAAATACATTGTGTGAACAGCCCAATAGAGTCAGACTCCACAGACATATCCTTAATTGGGAACACCCAGCTGACTGATTCAGAAATACGTTTCTGGATTGAATAACACAGGAACAGCACAACACAGAGTTATAAGAGAAGATGCTGCAGAATTGTTATTTCACAGGGAACGCAAAGATTTACTAAAACAGACAAAATTATAGGATTGGTGACGGGTCCTTTTTTAATTGAGTAGTCCTAATACAGTACTAGGGGCATGCATCCAGTTAAAGGGGTGTTCTCACATAACCACTTCCTGCTAAGAGGTTGGCTCGTAGCTATCTCCCATAGAAATTAATTGGGGGAGCTGTGCAAGTGTGGCCGTCTCCCCATTCACGAAGACTGGCTCGTAGCTAGCTATGAGTCGACCTCTTAGGGCTTGTCCCCATGGCAAGGGTTTTTGGTCAGTTTTTCAGACTGTTTGCGGTTTTAGAAACTGTCTGAAAACCTGCAAGCAATGCTCCCCAATAGACTTCAATAGAAATACAGTTCAGTAGTCCCCGGTGGTCCGAAAAACTTAGAACATGTTCATTCTTCTGAGAATTAACATTGGTGTCAACGTAAACCTCTCAAAGTGGGTGAGCAGATTTTGCCACGGTTTTAGAGCAGTTTTAAGTCATTGTTAAAAAAAAAAAAAGTGAAGAATGTGTTTTTGCTGCAGGTCCTTTTGCACTATAACACAGGAAGGTCCTGCAAAGCTCTTCAGTGTGAACGAGAGTCTATAAGTCCACTTTTTAGCCTAAACTAACTACATTTTTATGCTGTTAACATGCACATGTGCTTAAAGTGAAAGTGAAAAAGTTGGCCTTTGTGCATCATTGTTAAATTGTGGAGATTAAAAAAAAAGCCCATGGTTTCTTGCCCCAATCAGGAATACTTTTACACTCAGTACACGTTTTTGCTTGAAAAACAGTCCAAAAACCTGGACAAAATCAGTGACAAAAAAAGTTCGAATAACCAAAACCGCTGAAAAACCGACCGTTTTTTTCTGTCAAACCGTCCAAAAACTGGTTGTAAAGAACAGTTTTGCCGAGGTCAAAACAGAGCTGATTTTGTCCTTTTGCCCGTGTAAGGCCATGTCCCCACGGCACGGTTTTTCACGGTTTTGAAAAGCAGCTGCAAACTGGCTGAAAAACTTTTACACGGACCTTAATGGAAAATCCGTGCATTTTCCGCCCGGAGGTTTTTGAGACCGCCGGTGGTCCGAAAAACATAGAACCTGTTCATTCTGGCGACCGGTTTTCAGGCTGAAGATGAATATGCCTATGTGAAGGGGGAGGGATTTTCTCCGCAAACCGCAGAGAAAAAAGCCACCCCCTTGCGGCCGTGTGCACGGCCCGAAAACGGTACAAATACCGGTCGGATAAACCAACCGGTATTTGTCCTGTGCCATGTGAATGGCCCCTAAACGCACCCTTAGCTGGAAGTGGCTTTGTGGGAACACCCCTTTAAGGTACAGGTTTTTAACCAGTGTACTAATACAGTGAGCACTACATTTATTTAGAAGGTCATATGCTTTGTAAGCAGTCATGTTCTCCAGAAATACTTTTAGACTGCAGGGTATTAAAGGGACTGTCCAATTAATACCAACATTAAATAATAAGCTCCTGCAGCCCAATAAAATAAAAAAAAGCCTGTACTTCCCTTTCTCCGCTTCTGTGCCAGCGCTCTCCGTTTACCTTCATTTGCCCACTGCAGTGGTGACAATGTGTTAGGAATTAAATGAAGGTAATCGGAAGACCAGGGAGAGCCAGCACTGGAGCAGAGGAGGGGAAAGGTGAGTATAGGCCTTTTTTATTTTATTGGGCTGCAGTAGCTAATTGTTTTATGAACTGGACAACTCCTTTAAGTAACCCCTGCATATTGCATTCTCATCAGACCTTGGTACTGTGGACTTTTAGTTGGAGGCCTCCCTCACTGGAGTGTCCTTATTTCCATTAAGTATGTGAGCGGTGTTCTGGTACAGTGCGGATCCAGCTTCTGCCATATAGTTGTGCAGGGGTTTCAAACTGCAGCCCTCCAGCTGTTTGGAAACTACAACTCCCATCATGCCCACCGATATAGATGATACAAATGCATGATGGGAGTTGTAGTTTCCCAACAGCTGGAGGGCCGCAGTTAAAGGGAAGTATGTAAGCATGTTCCGGCTTGCCCAGCACTGAACGTGGGCACTCATCCTTGTAATACAGTATGGTAAATTAGTTGGATGCCCAAATAGTACAAAGCAGTACACAAACAACATAATAGAGGAGTTGCTATTTATTTTGCTAAAATGTATTCTGTTTATATTAAAAGCTATTACAGATTAAACCCTAAGGCCGTGTTCAGATGGCTTATTCAAGCCGTAATTGCGAGCCGGATTGCGCTCGCATTTCCGGCTTGAATAAGGTGTGGGGACGTGGCGGGGGCGCGGCCCGCCGGCCCCATAGACTTGCATTATCCACAGCGCGGATTGCGCCTGGATAATGTACAAGTGACTTTCTCCCCGCCCGGCGGATTCGCCGAGCGGGTAGGAGCGACGGAATCCACTGTGCTCTATGAGAACTGTGGATTACCGTAATTACTGCGACGGATTGGCGCCGTACTGCAGCACAAATCCGACGCGCAGTACGGCGCCAATCCGCGGCGAAATAAGCCGTGTGAACGGCCCCTAATAGAGACATTGCGTTCTCTTTCATCTCCCTACACAATGAGCACAGGGAAATAAGCTGCTTTCCGGCTGTGGCTTGCTTCCTTTAAAAACAAAGAATTGGACATGTTTAAATCCCCTTCTTTACTCCAACATCTACCATGTACCGTAGAGGATTGGCTGGTCCCACAGAAAACTGCAGGTTCAGCTGACGTTTGTTTAACCCCTTCCTGAAAGCCAGTCGTCATAATATGGCTTTTTTTCTCTTCGTCTTCCAAGAGCCATAACTTTTTTTTTTTCTCCCATCTACATAGGAATATGAGGGCTTTTATTTTGCAGCCGGAAGATGCACTTTTTATTGGTGGTGTTGACCGTACCATACAATATATTGGGAAAATGGAAAAAAATAATCTGTGGGGTGAAATGTGAAATTTTTTTTTTTATTTGCACCAGGTCTGTGGCGGTTTTGATTTTACGGCGTTCCGTCTGCAGTATAAATGTGTTTTCTGTATATTGCAGATTGGTACAATTCCGACAATACCAAAGATGTAGGGTTTTAATATTTTTATACTGCAAAAAACATCCAAACGTTCTCTATTTCTTACGTTACACTGCAGCGCCATTTTCTGCGGCCAGTATTTTTTTTTATACCTCCATCTGTGGACATGAATGCCTTTTTTTCAGGCTGAAGTGTACTTTTTTTATTGGTTCCATTCTAGGATACATGCAACTTTTTGATCACTTTTTATTCCAATTTTTAGGGGATATGAAAGGAAAACCCCCCAGCAATTTTGTCAAGTGGCTAAACCAATTATGTGTAACTTTTTATTTGTAAAAATTCAAAAGTGGGTGATGTGAACTTTTAATATGTTTTAGTCATTTTATTACTTTTAAACTTTTTTTTTCTTAACTTTCAGTCCCCCTTGGGTACTTGACCACTTGGGAGCTCGATTGTCAGTGCACCCTACTGCATTTTACAAATAATGCAGAAGGGTGTTTAAAGATAGCAGTTTTACTACTTCCTTCTTGGGGCAGGAAGTAATAAGAAGCTGAACGTGATGGCAATGAAGACCTTCATTAGGATTCCAATCGCCATGTCATCAGATCAACCTTGCGATCTCACTGCTGTGGTGCTGATTGACATGCATGTCACCGTTTATCATTCACTTGAAGGCTGCAGCCACGATCACTTCTACGTCTAAAGGGTTTAACAGCAGGGAACAGATCTGGCTCTGTTCCCGACTGTCAGTGGCGAGTAATTCCGCTATATAGGAATTTACAGACACCAGGAAGTAACATTACGTCCTCTGTCGGTAAAGCAGGCCTGCACGAAACTTGCACAAAACAAGTTCCCGGAAGGGTCGGGGCATTTCCGCTCAATGCAAGGGCGTTTCTAGACGGTTTGGCCCCCACGTCCAAACAGGTTGTGCAGTCAGTTTAACCCTTTAAGGTCTAAGCCTGTTTTGGAGTTAAGGACCAAGCCCCTTTTTTTTCAAATCTGACATGTGCCACTTTATCTGTGAATAACGTTTCAATACTTTTACCTATCCATGTGATTCAGAGATTGTTTTCTCGTGACACATTGTTCTTTAATTTAGAAATTAATTTTGGTCGATAAAATCATTGTTTAGGTGTGAAAAATATCGAAATGTTGTGAAAATTTGGAAAAATTTGCCATTTTCAAAGTTTAAAAATATTCTGTGTGCAAGGCACAGTCACACCAAACAAAGTAGTAAATAATGAACATCTACCATATGTCTAATTTGTGTTGGCAGGATTATTATTTTTTTTTTCCAACATGTTTTTATTAAAGAATTTTGTGAAAAATTGAAAACAATACAGTGGGTGAATCTGTTTCTCCCCTTCATACAACACGGTTATTTTAGATACAGTGAAGAAAAGGTTATGTTGACAGTGATTATACAGTATTGATATGACAACTATCAATCCTATTATGAGAGGTAGAAAAGTCATACATAACCAGTAGCCTGGGTTTCGCATGCAAACTATTAATGACTTATGGTATGCGTAATCTGTAAATGGAAAAAGCATGCAACCAATTATGTCATGAAGGTAAAATAGCATGGCACGAATTTGGGTAACGTAAGCGAGGTAGGGGAAGGAGATAGGACCGATGTCGCCTAATGATGCGACCCCAGAATGTTTACCTGGTCATAGTTTTAGCAAATGCTGCATTACTGCTTGGCGCTTCGGTGACGCTCTAAAGTGGAGGTTAGTGTTCCAGATCTAATGATCTCATCCAAAGGCGGCATCGGTTGAGTTGAGGAGAGTAATTTAGTAATATGGAGGGGAGAGTTTGGGAAAAAGAAGGGGAGGGGCCCGGGAGGGAAGGAGCGCCTGGCACATCCATCAGAGAGTGAGAGATCCACTATCGCTTTAGTATGATGACAGCACCACATTTCTGAGGGATGAAGTGTCACCAGTTAGGGTCGTTATCTGCGATTTGGTATTCCAAGTACCAAGTGGTGAGGTTGAAACAGTGTTTGAGTTTTGTTCGAATATGAGCTGGGAGTAGAACAATAAAATTTCTCCATAATTGGTAGAATTGTTTGCCTTTCTGTTCTTTATATAGGGAGGTGTCTACCCAGTCCATCCGGAATAGATGAGACAGTTTTTCCAAGAATAATTTGTGCGTCGGTGGGGAGGGATGGATCCAGCATTGCAGTATGGATTTTCTTGCAGCTGCAGATATATAGTATAGCAATTTCTTTTGGTGTCCAAGGAGGCTGGGGGATCCGGCAGGGAAGATGCCAAATATGTACCATTCAGGAGAGTCAGGGCAGAAAGGGAGTAGATGGGTAGTCACAAAAGAGCGAACCCGGGACCAGAACGTGTCAAAGAGGGGCATGACCAAAGGCAATGCTGGAGGTCAGCATAGGGAGAGAGGCACTTGGGACATGTGTGTGTGGATGAGGTACCCATCAGGTAACCCCTGTGTGGGGAGATATATGCCCTATGGGCTATGCGAAATGCCATTTCCCAGTAGGACATGGAGGGGATAAATTTCATTGCCAATGTTAGAGAGGTGAGGATATCTTCTGGAGAGATCGAGTCTATTGATTGTGACCATACAGATAGCCCCTGCTGTTTGGAGGCGTAGTCTAGTGGTGAGCGTAAAGAGTTATAGTATCGTGTGATCTGGCCTCTAGATGTGTGTGTGGGCAGTGTTAAAGCTAAAAAGGGGTCATCCCAGTCCCGATCCGTAAGGTGTTTGACGACTTCATGCATATAGCTGCAAGCTTGTAGGTAATAAAATGGATGGGTATCAATGAGGGAGTACTTCAGTTTGGCTTCATTGAAGAGACTAGGCTTTTTTGTAGTGGGGTCTAGAAGGTCGCCTATCTTGCCCACTCCTCCCTGTTGCCAGAGGAGGAATCTGCCATGCGCCCGCCCGCCCTGGAAAGATGGGTTCCCCATAAAGGGGAGTAACAGTGAGTGTCTGGGGTTAAGTCCCTGAAGTTGTCTTGCTTTGGTCCATGCCTTCCAGGCTGTGATTATGAGAGGGTTTGATTTGAGGTGTTTTGGTATGTCTGAGAATGGTAGATGCAGTAAGCTAACAAGAGATATGTTAGGTGTTAATTGCCGATCTAAATTAATGTTAGTATACACTGAGGTGTTTAGAAGCCAGTCCCCAATAACTCTGAGCTGGGTTGCTAAATTATAGAGTTGGAGCTGAGGGAAATTTATGCCCCCATTTTTCTTGTGTTGACAAAGGACTTTCAGGGCGATTCTAGGTCTGCGGTTGTTCCATATGAATCTTTGAAAGCATGAGTTGAGCCACCGCAGGTCTTTGGGTGTAAGGTATAGAGGGAGTGATTGGAGTATATACAAAAGTTTGGGAAATATAATAAGTTTGATTACATTGGCTCTTCCCAGGGGGGAAAGTGTGAGATTTTTCCAGGCGCTGAAGTGTGTTTCTAGAGACTGGAGAAACGGCTTGATGTTTGCAGAGTATAGTGAACTTGACTTTCTGGTGATCTGTACCCCTAGGTATGTGAGGGAGTCTTTTTGCCATCTGAATGGGAAGTTCGCCGTCCAGGAGGGCGATGGTTTCCCCTTTAGAAGGAGGGCTTCAGATTTATATTCGTTCACCTTAAATCCTGATAATCCTCCATATTTTTGGATATCTGTGAGGATGTTAGGCAGACAGTCGACTGGGTTGGAAATGTATAGCATTATGTCATCCGCAAATGCGGATAACTTAATTTCTTGGGAGCCCAGTCGGATGCCTTGATATGGGGTCACGGTCTCGAGGCGACGAATTAAGGGGTCTATTGACAGGTTGAAAAGGAGGGGGGAGAGTGGGCATCCTTGACGCGTGCCTCTCTGGATCGGGATTGAATTAGAATTGAGTCCATTCACTGTAAGGGCAGTGGTGGAATTGGTCTGACATTTGTGTAGGAAGTCAAGGAAGGCATTCCCAAAGCCGCGGTGACGTAGGGTAGTGTTGAGGAATTTCCATGATACGGAGTCGAAAGCCTTTTCGGCATCGAGGCTCAATAACATAGAAGTGGGGCGTTGGCGATCGTGAAATTGGGTCGTGGCTGCGATTGCTGTGCGGATGCCTACAGTGGAGTGCTTGTTACGCAAAAATCCTAGCTGTGAGGATGTTAGGAGTGGGCCTATAATTGCTTGTAGCCGGTCTGCTAATATTTTGGTTAAAATTTTGTAGTCTTGGTTGAGAAGGGATATGGGACGGTATGACTGGGGTAGAGTTGGGTCCCTATGCGGTTTCGGGAGCAGTATCGTTCGGGATTCATAGAATTCTGTGGGATTTATGTTACCCTTGTATATTGCGTTAATGTATATGGTTAGGGGAGTGATTATACTGGGCTTCAAGAGGTTGTAATATTCTGACGGCAAACCGTCTGGACCCGGCGTCTTGTGGTAGGGAAGGCGGGCGAGCGCGTGACGGACCTCAGTTTCCGTGATGTCTGTGTCCAAGGTGTGCCTGTCGTCCGAGGACATACCAGGTAAGTTTACACTATTTAAGAGGGACCAGGTGCCCGTAGAGTCATAGGGGCGCTCTTTGTAAAAGTCTGTGAAGTACTGGGTAAATATACGTTGGATGTCTGTAGTATCCGTGGAGGGTGTTTGGGTCTTGTAGATTCAAAATATAGGATTTGGGCTGGGTTGATTTTCCTGCTTTTGCTAACAAGGATCCCACTCTATTCCCCCACCTGAAGTATCTGTTTTTCTGGGCCTCTATTCCCCATTTTGCTTGTCCTTGTAGAAAGCTCTCTAATAATGATTTGGTAGAGGTGTTTTTGTCTTTGTTTTCCTGAGTGGGTCTAGTCAGGTACTCTCGATGGGCTAATGTAAGATCTGTGTTAAGACTGGAAAATTTTTTATGTGTTTCCTTTCTTTTGAAGGCTAAGTAGGAGATTATATGTCCCCTCATTACTGCTTTCGAGGTTGGCCAATAAGTACCAATGTCCCCTAAGTGGTCTATATTATCATCTTGGAAATTAGACCAATGGGTTGTGAGGTAATTTTTAAAATCTTCTGAGTGGATCAGGTATGAAGGAAATCTCCAGTTAAAAGAGCGTGGGGTTTTGGTTTTGTCTATTAGGTCAAATGTCACCGGGGCATGGTCGGAAATTATAATGTTTTCTATAGTGGCCTTTTGTATAGATTGGAAGCTCTGTACCGGCGTTAGGAAAAGGTCAATTCTGGACTGGCTATCGTGTACCGCGGAGCGGAATGTGTAATCTCTGGAAGAGAGGTTCTGAGTACGCCAGTGGTCACAAAGGGAGAAGTGAGTCATGAGGGAAAGGACCACAGAGGCCGCTGGCAGGTCTTGGGTGGTTGAAGTTGTTCTGTCTATTTTTGGTTGTAGTGTCATGTTGAAATCACCTCCCATGATAAGTGTGTGTAATTGTTTACCCAGCAGGAAGTTGAATAGGGAGGAGTAGAAATCAACATTGGGATGGTTGGGGGCGTAGATATTTAGAAGGGAATAGCGTGTGTCATGTATGGTGGTATCCAAGTAGAGGAAGCGCCCCGAGGGATCCGCATATGAGTCGTGGATTATTGGGGAAAGAGTGTTGTGAAATAGAATGGCCACCCCACGTGACTTTGAGGAGTGAGATGCGGTATGGCAACTTCCCAGCCAGGAAGCTTTTAAGCATCCTCCCTCATCTCGCTTCCAGTGCGTCTCCTGAAGGAAGATAATGTGTGCCCCCAGCCTCCTTATGTGAGTTATAATTTTTTTGCGTTTGATTGGTGTGTTTAGCCCAGCCACGTTCCACGTGACAAAGCGAAGAGGTTTGTTTGTGTGGGTGTGGGCTGTCAATGTGGAAAGGGTTGTACTCATCCTACTCCGGATGGTGGTAGCTGTGGGTGTCTTGGTTGTAGTTCAGTGAAGGAGGGTCCCCTGTCCCAGCGAGCAGTGGACATCCTCGGTGTGGAGCTTTCTAGGCGGCCAGACGCCCCCCCCCCCCAAGGGGTAGGCAGATTTCCCGGGAAGATGAAGTAACGAGGGAGAAGAAAAGGGAAAAGGCAGAGGTGAACAACAAACATTGCACAAATTGCATATTAACCGTCGAGAAGGTTCGGTCGGGTCCGATCTAGTAGTGCGTCTGGATACGCGGTTTAATCTGGTGCATGTGGAACCAGGTGTTGGCGGGCGTCTTCAGGGTTGTCAAAGATGCTCGTTTTGCCATTGGTGGTTACCCGCAAACGGGCTGGATAGAGAAGCTGAAAGCGGATGTTGCGCTCGTGTAGGAGACGGCATAGAGGGGTGAAGGCCTTTCTTTTAGAGGTTACAGCTGCAGAAAAATCCTGGAAGATAAGAATGGTGTTCCCGTCCACGGTGAGAGAGCGTTGGTTGCGGTAAGCTTTCAGTACCATCTCCTTCACAGTCCAGTTAGCGTATCGTGCTATGACTTGGCGTGGTCTGCCGTCTCTCTCCCTCCGAGGTGGGCCCAGACGATGTGCTCTCTCAATGTAGAGGGGGTCCGGTGGTAGGTCTAGTTGTAGGGCTGATGCTAAGTCCTGGGCCAGGTAAAGAGGAAGTGCCTCTGGTGTTACAGTTTCCGGTACCCCAACAAAGCGTAGGTTGTTGCGACGCTCGCGGTTTTCTAGGTCCTCCAATTTGTCACGAAGAATAATGGTTGCGTTTTGATTTTGTGATATGTCGTGCTCCGTGGCGGTGACGTTAGTTTCACAGGAGGCTACTCGTGTCTCAAGATCTACAATCTTCTGGGCGTTGGCGGTTATCTGCGCCAGAGCAGAGTTGACAGAAGCCTGAATCATATCGATTCGCTTGTCGAAGTACGGTGTCATAAGACGACAGACCTCCTCTGCGCCATAGCAGCCGCCTGGTCGGTTTCCGAAGTTTGAGAGGTTGCCGGGCTTGTCGGGGGAGATAGATTAGGCGGCGTGACATCATTGGCGCCGAGGAGGACCTGTGATCCCTCTGCAGCTGGAAACTTGGCAGGGTTAGATTTCGGCATTGTTTTGTCCTTTGACGCCTGGCCTCTGGTTACGACAGATGGAGATGCAGGTGGATTTTGAGAAAGTCTCTTTTGTCGTTGCGTTAGCGGAGTGTAGGGGTTGTGTAAAAATTTGTCCATTATGGGCCAAAGGAAAGAGAGAGATGGCTGTCCGCGGGCGTTTCAGACCCTAGGTCCTTTCGTGGTTGGTTTTTAGTTCCCCATGGGGGGGAAGTAGGCTGGGAGATATTACAGTAATAAGAGGTTGTGATGGTTGAGACTGCGGTATCTTCAGCACAGTAATTAAGAGAGCAAATGGAGTTAGCTCTAATGATGTGGCGCTCCACTAAGGGCTTTCAGTGAACCGGTGGGATAGCAATTCAGGTAGAATAGATGTACAGAGCATTAATTCTCTAATTGTCCACAAGGTGTCACTGTAGGATCGGAATGAGAGAGCCAGTGGTTTAAATCAAAGGCAGTAGGTCACAGTTCTTCTAGCACAGGGACACTGGCAGCCAGTAGATGTGGGTGTAGTAGGTGAATTCTGCCACAAGATGTCTCTGTTGGGCAGGGATAATGCAGGTTTAGGCAGAGCTGGTGTTTTTGGTGCCACAGTAATTCGCTGTTCCACTAGGTGTCGCTACAGACTAAGAGGATGCCGGGGATGACGCTGGTGGTGAGGCTGAGTTGAAGTTAGGCGACAAGATCCTTTTGAAATGGCGGCAGTTCCCGCCGAAATAACGGCCTGGGGTCAGGTAAGATGGTGGCAATTCCCGCCTAAGGAGATGAAAGTGTCTTTAGAGGTGTTATGACTGTATTAGCCTGAGATGGCCCCGGAGTCTGTCGCGCGGGGTCAAAAGGGGGTGCAAGGATGAGATGGATGATATTATAGGCTTTTATCTCTGGGCACGTGAAGGCTGTTAGCGGGCTTTTGGCCTGCCCCCGGTAACTGAGTTTCACACACTCGGGCGTTGGTGGCAGAGAACTTGGTGAGAGCAGCTACTGAGGTCAGCGACTTTGAGCGTGGGTATGGCGCGTAACAGTCAGTCCTGCTGTCGCAGTCGCAGGTACCCCTGCGCTCGGCAGTAGGCGCCGGACCTTCGGACAGGCGGTTCCGTTGTGTGAGACGGCTCGGTCGGTGGGCGGAGGCAGCGGTGAGATGCGTGGTGTTGGGCGCCGCGCCCGAGGATAGCTGACGGTGAACAGGGCTTCAGACTAGTTCGGTCTGTTCCGCAATCCGCCCCGTGACTTGGGGAGCTCTGAGCGGTGGTTCGCCGCGGGCAGATGTGCGGTATGGAGTGCCCTGTGTGGCGGCGGGTGTCGCCGCAGGCGGCAGAGAGTGTACCCTCTGCCCGTGGAGCGCGGGAACCGTCGCGCGCCTCCGGCTCCCTCGAGGAGTTTACTCACGGAGGGTTGATTTTTGCCGTGCAAGCTGAGTCCCGAGCAGGCAAGGTCCGGGGTTATCCTTGATTTGCAGGTGGGATGTTTCTCCTCTTTTCTGAGCGGCTGTTTTTTGCGCTTAAGGAGGTTTGTCGGTCCTTTGAAGATGGCCGCTGCGTCTCGCGGCAAGGCTTGCCGGAATCTTGCCCGATTCCTGTGGCCTCCGGGGTGAGTCTCAGCAGTCCTGTCGCAGATGTGTCAGGTGCTGTGGGTTTTAGCACGGCTTTGTGGCCCTTTCAGCTGGGTTTGGGGGTCGAGTAGCAGGTTAATAACCCCTCGATGTGGAGCTGCGAGACAGAGCACGGATAAAACGCGGCCACATCCAGTAGTCCCGCCCCCGGAAGTCTCGGCAGGATTTTTTTAAACATCCTATTTTTTAAGACATTTGGGGGCTTTGAAATTTAGTAGCAAATTTTAACATTTTCAAGAAAATTTACAGAACAGATTTTTTTTTGAACCAGGCTACTTCTGATGTGGTTTTGAGGGGCTTGTATGTTAGAAACCCCCATAAATGACTCCATTTCAGAAACTACACCCCTTAACATAGTCAAAACAGCATTTAGGAAGTTTATTAACCCTCTAGGTATTTCGCAGAAATTAATGAAAAGCGAAGGTGAAATTTCAAAATTTTAACTTTTTTGCAGATTTCCGATTTTTGTTCATTATTCATTGGAACCCCATAGATTTTAGCAAGAAATCACAACTCAATAATGATTCTCCTTATTATGCAGTTTTTAGAAATATCCCACTTGTGGCCCATATGCGCTTTTTGACTCTTCCACAGGCCTCAGAATTGAAGGAGCACCTTCTTGTTTTAGAATATTTTTCAGGCTTTATTGGGGTTGTGATGGGCAGTGACAGATGTGGGAACAGAAGTTACAAACTGTCTTTTTAACTGATCAGACAGCTATTACAATGAGGGGAACAGGGACTTGGCAATGAAGGGGTTAATTTTTTTGTGTGTTTTTCTCTGTATGAGCCGGTGATGATCACTGGCAGAAAATTGCTGGAACTTGAAAGTGGCAAGCTGTCTGATCAGACAGCTGCCACAAATAGATCACAGGGGCAGTGAAGTGATTAGGCAGTGGAGGGGTTAATAAAGCATTTCAGGCTGTGACAGCCCAGATCGCAGCACAGGGCACTAGGACCCAGCACAGAAATACCATCTCCTCACACTCTCTAGCAGAACAGAGCCTGGGAAGTGTATCAGCTGTAATGGGTGAGTCAGCAGACTGACTGACCAATCCCAGTGATCCTCTGCATGGGACTGCCGTGATTGATCACCTGCTGTGTAGCTGTGCTAATTAGCTGTCAGAAACAGCAATTAGCATAGAGCTTTCACCTTATCTCTGCACAGGGAGACAGAAAGCTTTCATGACGTTCCTGGACGTCATTGTGCATTAACAGGCAGTGAACCATGACGTACAGGAAAGTCAGGGTGCCTTAAAGGGTTAGTGTATAGCCGCCTTAAGATGTTGTCTTGAAAATTACGTTCTCCTTTTGCAAAGTGCCTAAATTAACTTAGTAATTTTATGTCATGGTTATATAGCTTTTGTATGATCTGTGTGCCGCTTGTGCCTTCTGGATCTACATGCGGACTTACTTGCTAGTAACCTTGAACCCTTTTGTTAGGATCATCTGCATTTTTTTTTTTATCCCCTGATGAACCCTATATAAAAGGGAGAAACGCGTCGGGATAGCTGGGGATACAGGTTTAGATGCTACATACAACATAAATCGTCTGTCATTTAACGGAGCCGCCCTTTTTTGGGGGGATTACCCCGCTGACAGAATTTTTACTGCACTATAATGGATATATGTTGGTAATGTATAGGGGTATAGGTCACGTATTTTTAGGGTATATCAGTAAAAGTTAAGTTTTAACAGGGATTATATTTTTGCAGTGATACTCATCTGCAAAGCGGCAGTGTAATATACATGGTGTTAGCTTAAGAATCTGCATCATGCCCTAAAGTGTGGGAATTTGTGCTCCATTCATGTTATATTGTGCTGTAATCTGTTCTTTTTATTGGAGTGGATTTACATGGCTTGAAATTGACATGGAACACCAAAACAAACATTTGCCTTTTGCAGACACTTAGAGTCCTATGATTTGCTATTGTTTTCCTTTTCTTCTGAATTTGATTAGTGCCGTGAAAGAGACTTACAGCTGTATGAAAATATGGAGGAATGGTAGCAAAGCATGTATATGCCGATATAGTCTTACAGCAAGGATCAGAGGGTGATCCTGATTTCTGCAGATTAACCCCCGTCAGTCAGTAGCGATTGCGGTATCATACATATTCCACAGAGAAAGAGGACTCCTTTTGGCGCATCCTGATGACCTGATCAAGAGCTGCTAATGGGTTACCATGGAGCCAAGGGCCTTACAAAACTACCATTGACGTATGCCTGTTCAAAAATATTAAAAGTTAAGTTAAAAGTAACCAAAAATGTTGTAATTGTATAATTTGTCCTGCCACATACAACTCTTGTTGTGACACTGATGGCTGAATAAGGTTTTTATGGTTCTTTTAATGTGATGATGGAAAACAAAATTGCTTGGGCAGGTCTTTAAAGGGCCGTTCACACGGTTTATTTTGGGCACAGATTAAAGCCGTATTGCGCGCCGTACTGCGCTGCAATACGGCTGCAATCCGTCCCAGCCATTACGGTAATCCACAGCTCATAGAGAACTGTGGATTCAGTCTCTCCTCCCCGCCCGGCGGATTCGTGATATATAGGGTTAAATGATACAGGAGAGAAGCTGAGCTCTGTGATATATAGGGATGTATGATAGAAGAGAGAAGCTGAGCTCTGTGATATATAGGGTTATATGATAGAGGGAGAGGAGTGGAGTTGTGTGATATATAGGGTTATATGATGCTCCAAATCATATAATCCTGTATATCATAGAAAATCCTGACCAGACTCATTCGGAGACAGTGTTCCTCACCCTGCCCACATTCAGTGATTGACAGCTTTGTCAATCTATGCATCACTGTATGTACAGAGCAAACTGTAAAGGGCCGTTCACACGGCTTATTTTGGGCACGGATTGCAGCCATATTGCACGCCGTACTACGCTGCAGTACGGCTGAAATCCGTCCCAGCCATTACGGTAATCCACAGTTCTCATAGAGATCTGTGGATTCAGTCTCTTCTCCCCGCTCGGCGAATACGCCGGACGGGGAGAAATTGACATGTTCATTATCCCGGCAGAATACGCGCCGTGGATAATGAAAGTCTATGGGGCCGGCGGGCAGCGCCCCACCCCTTATTCCAGCCGTATTGCGGGCGGAATCCGTCCTGCAATTACGGCTTGAATAAGCTGTGTGAACCGGCCCTAAGAGGTTACAGAAATCTACCTGTTGGGGGGGTTACTTGGTTAAGTTCAGAACCTGTTTTTGTCATTTATGCCAGGAGTATTGTCAGGTGAGGGATATCAGGGGTAGAATTATCTTTTTCTTCTACTCCTATCCAATTAGTTGTCTCTGTCCAAATTGGGTATCAAAACTGTTCTCAGCTGAGAGCTTAAGAAATGCACACCACACAAGACTGTCTGGTGCATAGATCTGCTTTATTATCAGAGAGTTACAGCTTCATATCTCTTTGGTATGTATCAAGAATCACATGATTGGCTAGTTGGCTGTTGCTAAGGCAGGATTGAAACCACAGAACAGGATTTGCATCTGCGCAGTATAGCAAGTGTCCTTGTACTCTTTCTGTATCATCCAAAAGAGGAATTTCTGAAGGCCTTTCCTTCTTGTTGTAAGCAACGCTTCTGTTTCAGGCAAAGCTGTGTGGAAAATATCTGATGAACTAAGATAAGAATGTAATAAAGAGCAGTTTAAATACAATATCTGGGGAGCTTGATAAGGATGTAATAATAGAACAGATTATAATGTTTTCCATTAAGTCATCAACTTGACAGTATCACTCAACTAAGCACATCCAGGTGCACTGGAGCTTCAGCATGTATAAATGACTACCGTCTTGCAGATTGAAAAAAGTGTTTTATTTCTTTTTTTTTTTCTTTCTATGTTTTTAATGACCCTAAAATCACCTGCCTACTTTTGTGTAGGCGCTCATGCTGGGGTATGTTCAGACAACGCATTCGCAGTGGGTAATTGCACTTCAATGTCTCCGAAGTATGGCCTGCAAATATGGTAAAATCTTAGCACTGATTGAGTGCTATGATAACCCAGCATATTCCCTGGAGAAAGTGAAAGTAATAGGAGGCCGGGCTGTAACGGTGTTGAATGGTGGTAGGGTCCTCTCTCCCTCTGTCGTGCCAATTGTCATTATCACTGTACTCGTTTGATTTATGTTATGTATGTAACCCCCTCGAATGTACAGCGCCCTGGAATCAATGGCGCTTTAAAATAAATAATAATAAAATAATAATGACTTCAACATTGTGACGCGCACAGGTATGCGCTACAAAAATGTCGTGTGAATATACTCTTACCACAACAGCTCTGGCCCAATGAGTAATGGACTCCACTAAACCTTTCAGGGATCACACAATCCTTGATTACACTGGGTCCTGAGGGCTGCAAATCAACACTTTTTAATTCTTTGTCATTCCTCAAACCATTTCTGACCAATTTTTGCGCCACTGTTAGGGAATACTGTTGCCATAAAGGGATGTACTTGGTCTGAAACAGTGTTTGACACATCCTACATGCCTAATGGTAATATCCGCATGAATGCCGGAATGCTAGGTTTCTTAGCAGAACTTTGCCTAGAGCATTAGGGTATGTTCACACGGGCTTATTTTGCCGCGTATTTGGGAGTCTCCCCAGACGTACCCGTGCCTTGGGGGTATGCGCTGATCAGCGCGTGCTTCCAAAACGCCCGGCATATTGCGCGCGTGCGTACTGTGTGCGCTGCAATACGCCGTGTGAACATACCCTTATATTACCTCTGCCATCTACTTGCTTTCCATGTCCCATCTCGGTGACTTACACTAACCCAGCTATTTCCATTACCTACAAGGAAAGTGTGATTTCATTTTTCTACTTCCAACACAAATTTAGCTCCCGTCTACACAGCAATGATTTATAGTCCTTTTTGACACCTTGTTTTGGATTTTGAAACTTTAAACTATTTCAATAGACCTCAATAGAAAATCTGAGCTGTAGTCTATGCACCTCGATTTTCTGTTGGTTGGATTTCAAAACCACTGTTTTTCAAAAAAACGTGGAACATGCACAATCTGCCCTATTACATTCGATAAACAGCGGATTATTATAATATTCAATGCAATGGGACGGCCGAAAATAGTTTCCAAATACTGCACAGAAAAAACAAAAACCGACTGCGAAATACCGGTCGGATTCTAATTCAGAATTCAGCTAGTATTTGTACATTGCCGTGTGGACATAGTCTTAACGAACGGACTTTACTTGTTGCCTGTTATTTCTCATTCCCTCACAGGTACCATTTCTACAAAATAATCGCTGTTATTTAATTTACTTATGTTATGGCTGATCTGTATACATACGTTGGTATCCGCTTATCTCCTCTCCCACTTCATCATTGCACCTCATTGAAGTACTGCTACCGTTTAGGTATATGCACAGTGAGAGAGTCTGCTTTTCAGGGTGACCATTGTAGTAGGTTACAGTACCTGCATATGGAGAGGGGTTGATTGACTTAAAGGGTAACTGATCATGTCTTATGCTGCACTCACGAAGGGCAGGATAAGGTAGGACTGACCCACTGATTAGTTATATCATTCTAGAAACCGTTGGCCTCACCTCTGAAGCACATAGCCTGCACTGCCAGAGAGGTCTATGGCAGTGGGCAGGGGGAAAGCAGCTGCTTATGAATATTGTGGACTTATATATGACAGCGAGGGCTGTGCACTGCAGAAATGAGGACTAAAGTTCTCTAACGAGCTGTTACTTAACAGTATAAAGAATATAACCGGTTCCCATTAACCCCTCAGCACAGGTCCATTTTCGTTTTTTCCTTTCCATTTTTCTCCATTCTCGTCTTCCAAGAGCCATAACTGTCCACACAGCTGAATGAGGGTTTTTTTGCGGGACAAATTGTATTTTTTTTTTATGCTACCATGTTGTGCATATAATGTATTGGGGAGGCAACTAAACAAATTCTGTTTGTTGGAATAGGGAAAGAAAACACAGTTGTGCAATTTTTTTTTCTTTCGGGGGGTGGAGAAGGGGGGAGGGAATGGGACTAATGGGTATATTAAACGAAGCAGAGTTCTCTTCATTCAGTGGATCAGTATGATTCAGGCAATACTAAATTTTATAGTTTTCCATTATTTTACTACTTTTAAAAAACAAGCTTCTGAAAAACACTGATTCAAAGTTTCATTTTTTAAATTTTTTTCCTCTGTTAGAGCTGGCACTGGGTATTTTTTTATTTTTTTTAACAGAATAAATGTGCAGAATAAATAACATTGTGATATGTCGGCCTTTTCAGTAGCAATTGTAACCTTTTTAATATGATGGGAAAGATTTTTCTTTGTTTATTTTTCATATTTTTTAAAACTAAGCTTTTTTTTTTTTTTTTTTTTTACACACAGTAATAGTTCACTTTCAATCCTGGCAGGCCTGAGGACCTTTGTGAGACCACTAGCTGCCATGACCACTGAGCCGCTCAGTGATTAGAGCTTTTTCCAATCCTGGCCGCTAGTGGTGCCGGCTATAAGTAACACACCAAGGTTTGCTAAGGTTAAAGGGGTTGTCCAGGTCAAAATTTTATCTTGAATATATTTCGCTGCTGCAAGAAAATGTAATCCATTAGCCTCGGTCCCAGCGCTGTCTTCTGCTGCTCCCGCTGGGTCTTTTGTTGGTTGCTTGGTCTGGGCGGTCAGAATTTCACCAATGCAGCCGCTGATTGGCTGCAGCACACGTGTCTTTTCCGGATACCATTTTTGAACAATGACATCAGGAAAAGACATGTGACTGCTGCAGCCAATCAGCTGTTGCAAAAGTGACGTCCTGACTGCCAGGAGCCAATAGAAAACCAGGCAGCGCTCCAATTGAGATGAAAGGGGAGGTTTAGTATTCCTTATTATTGTGTTTGTGTGTGTGTATGTATGTATGTGTATATATATGTATATGTGTATATATATATATATATATATATATATATATATATATGTGTAATATATATATATATATATGTGTAATATATATATATATATTGTATATATATATATATATATATATATATATATATATATATATATATGTATATATATTGTGGTATATTTTAGCTGCAAAAAAGGAATTTTTTTAATATATTTAGGGAGGCAGCGCTCGAATTGAGATGAAAGGGGAGGTTTAGTAGTCCTTACTATTATTGTTGTTGTTATTGTTATTGTGTGTGTGTGTGTGTGTTGTGTGTATGTATGTATATAATGTATGTATGTATGTGTGTATATAATATATATATAAAAATATATATATATATATATATATATATATAGAGATATATATATATATATATATATAGAGATATATATATAATATATTATATAGATAATAATATTATATATACATATAACACATAATAATTGTAAGGAATACTAAACCTCCCCTTTCACCTCAATTTGAGCGCTGCCTCCCTAAATAATTATTTTCTTTTTTCTTTTTTTGTAGTTAAAATAAAATTTTGACCTGGATAACTCCTTTAACAAGATTAGCTGTTTGCACTGTTCTTTAAAAAAACAAACAAAAAAAAACAACATGATTTTTAGCTGAAAATAAAATTGTCTACTATGCTTTTGTTAGACATAAGAAACAAAATCCACAGTGTTTAATAAAGTTGCGGTGGACTTTGCAGGGGTCTGGTTGGGGTGAGTAATAGCCGAGCCTGCATCGTGCTTGCTTTTACCATAAGAGCCTCATTCATGTCTGCGGGATTAGTCAGTATAGTATTTTAAGTAAATACCTTCTTTGGGAGAAACTAATTGGGATCCCAGCAGCTCCTTTCATGAGCAAGGTATATTCATTTGTAGTGATTAACATAGCACATTGATTGGGAACTGCCAGGCTTTCTGACGCTTTGTATTTCAGCAGAAATTGCTCTGAAGCATCCAGCTACACATGATGATTAAAAAAAGAACTCGGGCTTCTGAGCTGCTGCTTGGTTTTTGGTGAAATATGTGCTTTGGAAATCATCTGCAGGCTTGTGTTTTATTCTCTATTAATGTAATTAAATCTGATGGATATGTGAAATGAACGTGGCTGGCACTAAATCTAAAATGAAGTTTCAACTCTTCAGTAGTCCTACCAAGGAAGCATTTTAATTGTTGGAAGCAAATATTTTGGCCACAGATAATGCAGTGTTATTAAAATATAATTTCCATCTGCTTTATCTTCCCTTTTTGTACAATCCAAAATAAACATAAGACAATAATGTCAATTAGCTCACCATGTGGAAAGCATAAAGTTACATCTTACAGTCTTTTGTAGCGCAAAATTCCAGTTCCTACATTTCAGTTTAATTAATTTCAGATTAGTGTCACTGCCAATTATCAGTGTGATTACTCACTAAGAGATAATGCTCAATAGGGTGCTCATTTAGCTATCCTTGAAGATAAGTGTTACTAATTTACAAATCCAGTGCACCCAAGATGAAACAACAGCACAGCAGTGAGCAACATGCCTTATCACCTCCAAGTGACACATCTCCAAGACTGAATGTGTACATTGGATGCCGCATTTCCATTACACTTCCTGAAAGATCTGGGCGGCAGCCCACTTTATCCGGTTCTATATCACCTGAAATTTAAGCTTATTTAACCCTTTCAGGACCAGACAATTTTCAGCTTTTTTTTTTTTTTTTTGCTGTGCTTTTCTTTTCTCTACCTTCTCCGAACCATAATGGTTGACATTTTTTCGTTGACATAGCTGTATGAGGGCTTGTTGTCTGCTAGACCAGATACACTTTTTAATGATCCGTTTTACCACACCATATATAGTGCTGGGAAAACATTAAAAAAAAATATTTGGAGGGAGGGGGAGAGGAACAATTGCACAACTGCACAACGTTTTTGGGTTTTATTCTTACGGAGTTCTAATTGTGGTATTTGTAAACGTCATAAGATCACATTTCTACAGTTTTCACCATGTTGTACTACTTTTAAAAATATATATATATATACTTTTTTAATGTTTTTCTGTAGGAGTATAATGCAGACCTTTATTATAGAGATTTTATTTGTTTGATTCCTTTTCCACTGTGATGCAAAAATGTTTAGATTTTTTTTTTTCTTTTGTAATTTGTATTCCCAGATACGTACATACTCTGTACATTCTGTGAGTATTCCCTATGTATGCTATTCACTCAATAAAATGTTTTTGAATTTGAAAAAAAAATAAATATTTTTTTAAGTTACCGGTGGGTTACTACTTTTTATTTTTCCACAGTATGACCGGTCATGGCTCATTTTATGTTGGATTTTTTATTGGTATCAGTCAGCTATTATCACTTTTTATTATTATTATTTTTTCTGGATGGTAGGATGACCAAATCAAAATTTGACATTGGATACTTAATTTTTTTTTCTTTTACTGTGAGGAGTAGACCTCATATTGTGGACTTTCACAGATAAGGCAATAACAATTGTGTATTACAAGTCGGAATCAATGTGGATTTTGACTTGAAATACCTGTTGCATGGACAGAGGCTAACGGTAGTTTGTTGAGGAGCTTCTCCAATATTACTGTCTCCAGCAGTGTTTTATGTCAGTCGGTGTATGTGGAGACACCACTCATACATTCTTCTTTATCATCATTTTTTTTTTATTTAATTCTTTTTTTTCCCTATTAAAGTTTGTTTGATTTTCTGTTATATACCTAATTAAAAACAATAGAGTGGACAAGAAATGTGCAGGCTTACACTGTACTGCGTTGTGAATACAGGAAAACTTCAGGGGTGTTTAAGGGAACCACTCTGAAGTGTTTACAATGGAGTGTAAGCCTGCACATTTCTTGCCATGCCATCTACTCTAGCTAGGCTCCCACCACTAGGTCTCCTGCAATACCATAATATAGGTTCCCTGTCCTATTCACAAGGGATTAACATCCTCACTCATATGGCATATGAATTCAGTGGAACCATATGGATCCTATGGGTCTGCATAGGATGTGTCCACGTCCATTGAACAGCAGGAGTGAGCCACAGCAATAATCTGAAGCATTTTCGGATTGTATTGATCCCCCTCTTTCCACTTCATTTCACATTCTGTTAGAAAAAGTCTTCCTGTGAGATGGTTTTGGATGTGCTGGTCCCGAGGAGCTCTGAAGTACAAGTGATCACATCTCCATGCTTTGCTTCAGGTTGTGTTTAAAAGAACAGCTGCTGCTTCGAGAAGTTT
The DNA here is from genome assembly GCA_025379985.1 of Phyllomedusa bahiana. NCBI lineage: Eukaryota > Metazoa > Chordata > Amphibia > Anura > Hylidae > Phyllomedusa > Phyllomedusa bahiana. The sequence goes on along the minus strand of JAODAL010000821.1, from coordinate 243,560 downwards.
TCAGCGTTTTAGACGGTCACCTGCTCCCTTTCCCCAGCAGATGAGAACATTCTTATAAGAAGTGTCTGTTGTGAAGATGTAATTCCCAGGATACATTTCTTATATTGTTACTAAGCGATCTGACTTCAACCATAGTCGCCTTAAGAGACTCCTTCAAGTTTGCTGGGCTGCCTCAGGGCTGCTTTACAGACATGTATCGCCGCTCCATTTGCTTTTGCTGGGACTCTGAAATTATTTATTATAATAATCTAGAAAGTGTACAGGAATATCGCCTGCAACAGTTTTTTTTTATTCATGCCAACTTTTTAGGCTTGGTTTTTTGACAATAATGTAGAATTTTAAGTTTGTATTAAGGAAAGAAATCTGTGTCCTCCTGCCTGTGATGTCGGATTTATTTGGGCTCAGATGACTGGTAGATTGAAAAGTAAAACCGCAAACCTTCATATAGAAGCTAATGAGTTGCCTCATTTTGTAAAGTCTATTTGCCTATTGAGGGGAGGAGGCTACACTATAGCAGCGGCTGCCTACTGGAAAGCGCGCATGTGCATTAGTCAGCAGGCCGGCTGGCGCTTTATACTGTAGTCGCCCGGAGCCTTCCCTGAACACTGTCATACTATATAACTACACACAGTCGTGTAACAGAGCTTGGGGAGGACAGTGGGGGGCTACACTATAAGGCTATGTTCTCACGGTGTATTTGCAGGACGCAATTACGCCCCGCAATTACGCCGTGTGGACGGGGGCGGGAGCAGTGGGCCGGCACCTCACCGGCCCAAAGTCATTCATTACCTGCGGCGCGTATACGCCACTAGTAATTGACATGTCCCTTATCTCCCCGCTCGCCGTATTGTGCGAGAAAGGGAGAGGAGACGTAATCCATAGTTCTCTGAGAACTGTGGATTACCGTAATGACTGGGACGTATTCCAGCCGTAATTTGCGCACTCTGGCACGTAATTACGGACTGAAATACGTCCAATTTTAAGCCGTGTGAACATAGCCTAAGGGTGTGCTCACACGATGTACTGCGGCGTGCACAGTACGTGCTGCAGTACATCGTGCTTTTTGGGAGCTCGCAATAATATGCTCCTCCCGCCGCCCGTGGGGAAGGGGGGGTGGCGGCCCATTGACCAACATTATTCGTGATGAGTATTCGCCATAAGTAATTGACATGTCACTTATCTCCTCGCGCGTACAATACCGTCGGGGAGAGGAGGCGTAATCCAAAGTTCTCTGAGAACTATGGATTGCCGTAATTTGAGAGCGCAAATACGCCGCGAAATGTGCGCCGAATTTACGCAGTGTGAACATATCCTAACAGCGACAATGTGCTTGTTAGCAGGCAAGTTGGCTCTTACAATTTATGCAGTAGTAAGGGATTACGGTCTGAAGGAAATGTCACCCGTTACTGCCAAACACATAATAGTATGATTAAACATATAAAACACATAACAAACACACACAATATCAGTAAATAAATATATTTTAGTCCAATTAATAATAATAATAAAAAGGATGAGACGTGACTTCTCCTGGAATGTCCATTTTAGTGAACTTGTTACCTACAAAATAACAATTTTTGGGCATTCTCTCCTGTAGCTTTGTTGTGCTGTTTCTTAAAATTTTGTAGTGAATCAGTCAGATGGGTGTTACCATTTAAGTTTTGAAGGGGTGTTACCCTACATACACTGCACTGATTGGACAGTGCAAGGATCCAGTTGTTAACCTTAAATCAGCAATATATTTCTAGAGAAAGAATAACAGAGGAACATATAATTAGGGCTATAAGGAAAAGGCTCACACTGCCAGGTCAGGCTGTGGGTGGTTCTGTAGCAGTGATTGGCATATTTAGCTCCTTAGCAACTAGCTCAGTGTTAGTAACATAAGTGCAGGAGATTTAACTGGTAGCAAACAAAGCTACAGAGCTCCAAGGCGTTAAAACAAGTGCTTATCAAAGGTAAGTAATCTTGTTAGAGAAAGACACTGCTCCGACCGATCATGGGGATGTCACTCCTTGCTCTCTGACTAATCAGGGGGATATGGACGGTAACCTAGAAACACTTGTATGTGCTCAGAGCAGACAAAATCTCTCATCCCCTGTCCAGGGTACTGTCAAGAGAGCGGTGTATGTAATAAGTCTTCATTAGTGAAGTGCATGCAGTGATTGACCTGTAGTACCATACTGTACTGTAGAGAGGCGCTATTAGACAGTAATCACTGCATGCACTTCATTAGTACAGATGTTTTACAAGTAAAATGTTCATTCAGTTTGGTTCGATCTTCCAATCAATCACATGTCCCTAACACCGCTGGTCTGCCACACATTATTTGGTGAGTGTGATTTCATGTTAAAATGTCCCGGGAAAGAACATTGTATGGTGAAAACACATCCTGCGGCCATTGTAACTTGAGGGACCGTTGTAGGAAGTATCCAAAAAAGGCCTTTCTTTTTGGCATGTGTTGGATCAGTAGGGCCCTCTGTATACATTCAATGTACCCACCAGAAACTTTCCTATTGGATGTACCCGGCATAAAGAAGAACATCTTAGGTGGTCAGAGCCTAACAATCAGGGCATTGTTAATTTACCTGATGTATAGTGATATAGCTCTTCATTTGGTAAACTATTCATCGGAAAAGAAATGCTATTTCTTTCTTTTTTTCCATGGCCTATTTATACTTATGGAGTCAATCAGTCTGGGTCAATCAAGGACACTTAATTTATTTTCCCCCCCCATAAATCCCGGTAGTGTCATGCGACTGCTTTACTAAAAGAGTTTGTAGAATCTGTAACGTGCCTGATCCTTCCTCACATTGATCGTGACAAGATGCCCAGTGGAAAACATCCTGATAATATGATATCACGGTTGTGCTTCACAGTGAGACCGCACATCGGGTGTGTTTACAGCAATTTATTGCTTCTATAGATACTGCTTAGGACTCGTTCACACGGCTTATTTCGCCGCGGATTGGAGCCGTACTGCGCGGCGTATTTGCGCTGCAGTACGGCTCCAATCCGTCCCAGTCATTACGGTAATCCACAGTTCTCATAGAGAACTATGGATTCCGTCGCTCCTCCCCGCTCGGCGAATCCGCTGCGGGGGGGGAGAAAGTGACCTGCACATTATTTACGGCGGATATGCGCCGGAAATAATGCATTGTCTATGGGGCCGGCGAGCCGCGCCCCCGTCCCGCCCCTTATTTAAGCCGTAACTGCGGGCGAAATCCGTCCCACAATTACGGCTTGAATAAGCCGCGTGAACATGGCCTTAGAGGTCTTTTTATTTTTTCTTCCTCCTCCTGTTGATGATAATTTTACAGTAAGGCTGTGTCTCCACTGCACAGAAAAACTATTGTATATTCGGTGGTTTTAGAATTGTAAAACTGCCGAAAATACGAGCGTTCAGGTAGCCCATAGACTTTAATAGAAAAAACAGCCTGAAGTCTACACAGGTCCTTCTTTTTTTTTTTTTTTTCTGCTCGTCTTCTGGTGCCGGCGTATTATACAACATGTTTTATGAGCCGGCGGCAAAAAACGAGAACCAACCGCAGTTTTTGAGCAGAAAGTGACAAAAACCGTAGTCGTGCATCGGAAACGAAAAACATTCAACTGTTCTTTTTTAGCCTAATGCAGTGGGGATTGAGCCTGAATTCAACCCTGGATCAGGAAAATCTGCTTTCTGATGCAGATTTTTCTCAGGTCACGGAGTTGATTGCCATCATTATAGTCCCTTTCTACTGCTCACAAGCAAATGTTTCACAGCTCCAGTGGCCGACCCCTATGCTTACAGGTCCAGTGATGACATATCAACAGGTGGGAGCTGAAGTAGTTGCTTGTCAACATAACCCGTCCTCAGAGCCAGTAGACTGAGACCAACCAGGGCAGCAATGCTGTGGGAATGGCAGGAGACTGAAGGTGAGCATACAGTTTATTTTAGATCATGTTCCGCACACTGGGATTGGAGTGCCAGTTTTTAGTTCCCCATTTCAAGTCAATGGATATAATTCTTGCTTCAACAGATCTTGGCATGCAGCACATAAAAGAATCTGTACTGCAGGTTAATTTCTGGCTGGAAAATGTTTGAAGTATGTGAACTGAGATTTCCTCAAATTTCTTCCACTTTGTAAGTGGAAAAACCAGCAGAATACATTGGCATTTATACGTAGCAGAATTGCTTTGGATGTTCAGTTTGAATTTGCACTCTAAAGGAGCACAAGACCTAGAGAAAATTCCTAAAAGGAAGCAGGTGACAATTTTGTTTCCAGTGATTTAGTATGCTGGTGCTCAAGCAGCCTTGGGGTATGTACACACGTCATTATTTAGATGCATGTTTGGATCTGTGTTTCGGACCCAAACACACTTCTAACATGCAGTGTGATTTACATTGGTTTAAATGTAAACCACGCATCAGCGTTCAGACGATACGTGTTTTATATGCGTTTTTCTGATGCGTCTTTCGGATCCGTTCATAGAATTGACATGTCCATTCTTGAGCCGTTTGACGCAGCAGACTCACTATTTAAAAATTATAGGATGTGTTTCTGCTGCACAGAAAACGCATCCAAAACGCACCAGTGCATTTTAATCCGCTTTTTTGGATTGAAAAATGCCGTGTGGACATACTCTTAGGCAATGTTCACACGGCTTATTGCCGACGTAATTGCGGGGACAGATTTATTAAAGATATTGGTCTATATGACCCTGGCAATATGCTATCCCTTCCTGGCTTGTGTAGGACCTTAACATACGCCATGTCCCCTGTAGGAAGCATTCTCTCTGAATTAATAATTGCATTGAAAACCCCTTTTAATCTGGGTGTCAGTTCTTCTCTCATCATCTTATAAAAATCCTCTGAAAATCCATCAGGACCTGGTGCTTTCCCCAGTGGTAATTTCCCAATGACCTCAGAGATTTCTTCAACCGATATTTCCCTATTTAAAACCCCTCGGTCCTCATCTTTCAGCTTGGGTAACTTCATTCCCTTCAAAAATTCTCGACCCTTTTCCAGATCATAGGGGGATTGTGAGTATAAATTTGAGTAGTACTCTCTCAATATCAAATAAATTTTCTTAGGTTCATTAGTTGATTTCCCTGCCCCATCTTGCATGGTCAAGATGTTAGTAGTCGTTCTCCTTCCCCTAACTAGATTGGCCAACAATTTCCCGGCTTTATTGCAATGTTTGTAAAGAGATAGTTTTAAGTGATCACTGTACATATCTTCCATTCTACCTTGATGCAGATCATAGGCTGCTTTGGCTTGAACCCATTTTGTCTTACTATCTGAGCTCGGGTTTTGTAAAGATTGGGTATATGCTGTTCTCAAGGTTGAAGTTGCCTCTACCAACGCTTTAGAGACTTTTTTTTTTTTTTTTGTGCTATATAGGCCATAATCCTTCGTCGCAGAACAGCCTTTGCCGCATCCCAGTATAGAGATACATCTTCTGATTGATCCTGATAATCCCTGTCGTATTCCCACCACCATCCTTTAAGGATGTCTCTAAACTGTTCAACATTTTTCAGTGAATAAGGGAACCTCCACAAAATATCCGACCCCCGTTTGTGTGTTTCCCTAATATTAATGCTGATTGGTGCATGGTCAGAGATTACTATGTCATTGATCCCTACCCTTCTACTTGCTTGACGAGGTTCTGGGACACCAAAAAATAGTCGATCCGGGACCATGACTGTTTTGCATGAGAGAAATGTGTGAATTGTCTCTCTGCTGGATTAGGCGATCTCCAAATATCTACAAGATGAGTACTATCACAAAGATCTTTTAGCAGTGACTTCCTCGAATCCCCCTGTCTGGGACGGTGATCTATTCTCCTCCTATCCTCCAAATTACTCATCACGCTGTTGAAATCTCCCCCTAGTAAGACATTCATGTTGCTATCTCCCAGCACCATCTGTTCCATTTTAGCAAAGAAGGATCTATCTCTCTTGTTAGTAGCATAGACATTGTATAGACTAATTCTACCAGCCGGGGTGTCCAGCACCATATTTATCCACCTCCCCTCCTTGTCAGTTTGTTGGTTAATTAGTTTACACCCAGAGTTTTTATGTAAGAGAACCAGCACTCCAGATGTCCCCTTTTCTGCTGGCGAACCACACACTTCACCAACCCACCCTTTTTGCATCCTCTTGAAATCTCCCTCTTCCAGATGCGTTTCTTGCAATAAAGCGATATCTAGTTTCATTTTCCCCAGATGGTGTAGCACCATGTTCCTCTTGTGAGGAGACCGTAATCCCTTAACATTCCAGCTAATCACTTTCAACATTGTGGTATCTCTCATCGGTTATAGAATCAGAGTGGAATTTAGATGCACACGATAACCTAAACATTAGAACAATGAAATACAAAAGTTGTGTAAAACCTGTTCCTTTCCCTCCCCTCCTCTCTCCCTCTCCTGTCGCTGACTTCACCGTCATCTTGCTCTTTTTTTTTTTTTTCCCTCGGGAAAACTTGTCCTACTACCCGCTCCTCCGCCCCTCACCCCCCTTTGCTGTACATTTACTTTTCCCTCCCTAACTCCCATGTTTCTCCAGAAAGAACATCCTAAACTTACGGTAGCTTGCAATAGGAAAAACAAACCAAAAGCCTGTCTGAGCTGTATCCGCACGAGTCCATCCCATTCCCACAACTTAAGGCCTCTGCATAAATGCTGAACCTCCATTTGTGATGTGTCCATGTGACCTTTTCACCAGTTCCCTGATTGTCCAGGAAACCTGGATCCCCTTGAGGCCTGGGTCTGGGGTATTTCACCCAGTAATTGCGATGCATCTAAGTCCTCCTCCGATCCTGCATTGCTCATCCCCCTTCGTCTCGGAGAGCTTTTGGGGTTGAACAGAGAGGTTAGCACTTTCTCTGCCTCTTCTGCGGGCCAAAGCTGAGCATATTTCTTTATAAGCGCGTCTTTTCTTAGAAACCTCCACAGAGTAGTCTGCAAACAGTAAATACTTCCGCCCCTCATGCTGCACCTGCCCTCCATTTTTCCTGTACGCCTGCATCAAGTGGGTTTTTTCTGCAAAGTCCAGGTATTTTACAATAACTGGTCTCGGCGTGGCTTGGCCGTTGTCCTGATCTTCCTTCCTGGGGGGCCCAATCCTACGCGCCCTCTCAACTTTTAGATGCTTGTCAATACCCAACAGTGAGGGAATAATTTCTGCGCAAAGTTGTGGTAACGCTGACGTTTTCACACTTTCTGGGACTCCTATAATTCGCAAGTTATTTCGCCTGCAGCGATTTTCTAAGTCCTCTATTTTGGTTTCCAGCAGGGCAGTTGTCCTTAGTAGCTTATGTAAGGTGCTTCTAAACCCTAAGATGTCATCTTCTACACAGCTCAGTCTTTGCTCATATTCAGTGAGCTGGGCCGCCTGAGTAGATACTTCTGCCTGCAGGGCAGATAGTGTAGATGCCACTGATGCCGTGACTGATTTTGTGACAGTGTCCTCTAGTGCTGCTGTGATTGCAGGGGCTATGAGGGTAGCTACCTTTGCTGCTAGCTCATCGCAGCTCCATGCCTGCCCCGTTATTACCTCAGTCCCAGGGTTGTCTGCCAGGTCTTCTTGCGCTCCCTGGACTACCTGCTGCAAGCTTCTGCTGCTTCTTGTGGCGCGAGATGTGTCGGGCACCATCTTGGCCGCCATGCTGCCAGAGTGTGTGCAGGAGTTCAGTGTTCCTCCTGCTCCCCGCGCTGTTGTCACTACCCGCTCTACGTACCAGAGCAGTGTATGAGGTGCCGGCACTCGTTGTAGCCGTCTGTATTGCTGTGTGTCGGGCGGGGAGCTCAGTTATAGGGCAGCGCGGTCCGGAGCGGCGTTCCTCACCTCCTCCTCACATGCGCGCCGGTACCGGAAGTCAGAAGCCACCAAGTCTTTGTAATCCTGGACAACTTTATCTCTTGCTGATTGACTGTATTTTAGCCTTTTAAACTGATGCTTTAGCCAAGGTGACGGGGCTTTACTATCTTTGTGCCCTACAGAAAACAGAGTGGAGAAGGAAGGCTCCAGCCAGTTATACAGAGTGGAATTTTCCTTTAGGGGGTGTTCCCGGGATTTTGATGGCGTATTGAAATATGTCATCCAAGTCTGATAGGTGCCGATCTCACCTCTGGAACCCACTCCTATTTTGGGGACAGCCTCTCAAAAGGTGTTTGCTTTGAATGGACATTCGGTCCCTCTTGCGCACGACTCTTCGTTCTGTTCTGTGCAAGTTTCGAGTACAGGTGATAATGAATTTCTAGGGGGAATAACATGGGAACCACACAACATAGAGATTTGAAGAGAGATGCGGCAGAATTATTTCACAGGGAATACAAGTATTCACTAAAACAGTCATGAGACAGACAGGAGAGGTGACAGGTCCTCTTTAATTTCTCCGAGAGAGACCTGTTCTAAGGAAAGGAGTACATTAATGGCTGAATTGCTGTGATTGTTTATTTCGGGCTAAGTGTTCTTCTGATTCAAAGAGCATCCTTATCACTTGAAGGGGTTTTATCATTACATGCTTTCACAGACTTGAGCTGTTTCTGTTACAGCTTCAAATTCAGGAACGGTCTTTTTTCCAGTAGGCGTATCTTCCCTCACTGAAGATTGGTGACATCACCATTGTGTGTGAGCAGTGGAAGAGCGAGGATGTCACAGCTCTGCAGACCTCCTGCAATATTGTCATGTCTGCAGAGTTGTCACCTCCATCCCAGGCTGCACAAGCTCCTTGTAACCAGAACACCTGCATTGCTGTAACCAGAACACTTGCATTGGTTTAAGCAGTTATACATACAGTCTGAAATGAGGAAAAAATGTGAGAAAGGCACACTGCTTCCCCTATGTTATCAGGCAGGAGGTAGAACAGACTGTATAAGGCTGTTATATGGGTGGAGCTCAGGGTATAAGGCTGTTATATGAGGGGAGAGGTAATCTAGCAGCTAGAGACTCAGAAATTGCCCAGATCTTTTACATAGTCATCACTGGGAGAGGAGTATAGAGAGGAGCTCAGACAGCCTTTATTATAGAGACACAGTTGACATAGGCAGTCCGTTTCATTTTCCATAGCTCAGATGGGAGTAAGCACAGAGTGCAGGCAGCCAATCACAGCACAGGGTGTGTGGCCGAACAGGCTGACAGTCAGCCAATCACAGAAAAGGGGGGTGTAGTTCGACCACCTGCTGCAGAAATAGCTATGGATGCACAGATTAGCTTATATTTACTATACTACTATAAGGAGTTTCTTCTGGGAGTATTTTAATACATTTGTGTCCCACATAAATATATATGCAAAGTCACAAAAAGCTGGACTGTGAAAAGATTCCTTGTGAATATGAACCGTCCTATGTTCATGCAGCCAGACATACAGATGGGTGGATAGGGGGTTGGAAATTCCAGAATAGCCCCTTTACATAGAGGGGAGTTCTGTAATAAAATGGGGAAGAAGACTTGTCCTGCTACAGCCATGTCTGCTGAAACACATTTAATATGAACCGTTTCTACACTTGCAGATCCTTTAGCATATTCACTGCCTGCTTTGCCGGGAAGCAGAGATGTTTATATTGTAGGCAGAAGTATCATGGGTCATAAAACCCCAAATCAGAATGTGTTTGTGACTTCTGTATTAGAAACACTAGGTGAATAGGAAATTTGACTTGAAAGCGTAAAATTGTAATTGTAGTGGAGGCCTCGGAGGCTGGCAATCGTAAAACTGCTTCCAATATATATGACTCATCCCAGTTGATTTTCCCACACAGTAGATTTATTGTCTATGCAGCAAATTTAGAAAATGTGTTTCTCATGAAGATTTGCAACAGTTGTCATTGTTGACAAGTGACTCTTTGTTCATTTAAAGGACTACTAAACCTAAAATACAAGCTGTCTCCTATAAAAACACAACAAGATGTTCACAGAAAATATATATGTTAAAGTTCCCTGTTTTCCCAAAAGAACATGCATTTGCGCCACAAGAATGACTGTTTGGCCATTGCTCTGTATAAATGGAATCTTTGTACCTTTTTTTTTTTTTTTTTAATTTGTAGTACAATAAAAAGCAATTATGTTCTTTAAAGGGAATCTGTCACCAATTTTTTTTTTCTTATTAAATAAAGACCCCGAGCCATATTATTTTCCCCTCTTAGCCGTTTTTTTTTTTCCCCCGATTGTAGATTTCCTATTCGGTCATATTTATGATTGGGGGAAGACATTCTTGCTTCACGCTTTAACAGCAGTCAGAGAGATATTACGCAGCTTCATGCCCATGGGTTTTTTAAGAAAATTTCGGGCCCCAAGACTTGTATAGGGAGTTTTCACGTGAAGGGAGGGGAGAGGGAGGCTGTGACATCTCCTCTTGTGACGGGGTTTCGTTATCTGTACAAAATGGTGTCTCCTTTCAGTGTGACCCTGTGTTACTGATAATGAGCAGACACTGCGAAAAGCTTTTAAAAAAAAAAAAAAAAAAAAAAAAAAACAGAACGGGAAGTGTCGACGATTATTGGGTTAGTGGCCAAAAGTGAAAACTGCGGGATTGGGAATTATTAAAAAAATTTTTGAAAGTGATAGGAAAAAAAAAAAATAAAAAAAACCAAAAAATTCCTAAAAAATGTATTTAAATAAAAATGTGAGTTAAACAAGAAGTTTTTTTTTGATGACACTTCCCTGGGCAGTGTTCACAGGCCCCATTAAGCCCCTAATTGCGGGACGGATTTCGCCCCCAGTTACGGCTTGAATAAGGGGGGCCCCCCCGCCCCATGACACTGCATTATTACGGGGCGTACGCGCCGTAAATAATTTCCCTGCCCTTTTCTCCCCCCTCGGGAGATTTGCAGGCGGGGGGAGCGACCCGGAATTTACCGTTAGTTGTGGGCGGATTGGAGCCCCTACGCAGGGAAATACGGAGCGCAGTACGGCTCCAATCAGTCCCAAAATAATTCGTGCGAACGAGGCCTTTAAATTATGACAACACCTATTGCAACCAGACAACTTATGTGTGTCCCAGAGGAGCCTGTGCTGGGTAGACCATCAGTTATGTAAAAAGGATTTAACATTTGTGCCTAATTGATATTACCAAATCTTTTTTTACTATGGTACTCCCCACCCTTCCAGCGATGCCTCCAGTTTCTGCTTACTTCCCGTTTGGTGGCCAGCAAGACTTCTGGAGCTAATTAGTGGTATCAGATGTGATGTCATGGGAATGACCAAAATTCCCAAAACCACAAACACTTTAAATAAAAAAAAATATCAAAAGCATTTTTGCTACTTAGGATACTGAAAAATGTTTGAGGTTCTTTCCCTTTTTGATCAAAAGTGCTTAACCCCCTCCCAAAATTCAAAGGACCCCCAAATGCAGGTGGGGGAAATTCTTATCGATCCCTCTTTAGGGCCCGTTTAGACCTAAAACTCAGGGGGGTGAAGGCTCCCAGCTATAAGGTTCGCTGCAATTATTTTTTAAAAAAAGTGAAGGGGGTGGAGTGCGAAAAAAAAATTAAGGAGCAGCCCACCCTATGGACAATCTAGACAAAATAAATTTTGGGTTTTTACCCCCCCCAAAAACTTTTCGAAAAAAAATGGCAAAGGTGCACCTGGTGTGGCACAATATACATTTCAATTCCAAAATCAGTAGCAACCCATAACTAAAAAAAACTTTAGAGGGGACATAGGAAGTTTTGAAAAAGCATTTCTGCTACTTAGGATACATGAAAAATGTTTGAGGTTCATAGTTCACATTTTTGATCAAGTGCTTAAGTCCACCTCCCAATCAGCATGGGGACCTCAAATGTAGGTGCATTTTTTATAGTTTTTGTTGGATGTTTGCGTTTTTGGGGTATTTTATTGCTGCCCCCATCTGTAAACCTATTCATTTTTTTTAAAAAAATTTTTTGGGGGTGGCAAAAAAAAAATATTGTTAGATTTTTCCAAATTGGAATGCTAAGAACATTCTATTTTTTCCCGTTTTTTTTTTAAGTTACTCAATTTAGTGTCAAATGTATTTTTTAGGTGAAGGGGAAACCACATTTTTGGGGGTTTTACCCGTAACCACCTGTAGCTTAAATAACTGTTTTATCCATGGGCATTTTTTTACGTTTGTTTCAGTTTACTTTCCAAAAATTTCTCCTAAATTGTTGCAGAAGTTCCCACACATGGCACACTTATAGGTTGCTGTGCTTTTACCCTTCTATCCAGTTCATCCCAAACAAGATCAGTGGGGTTTAAGTCTTAAAACTCTGCAAGCTATTCATTTCTCTGAAGCCTACCAGCTGCTTCTTATGTTGTTAGGTAGTTCTGAAATAACCTAGAAGTATATTTTTGATCATTGATTTGCTGTTATATGAACCCCTGACTAACTCTGCATACATCAGATTATTGCATGGTGCACCAAAATGCTATAGCCTTTTGCGTCCAGTGTGCCAGTCACAATGTTCAAATTGGTAACTCTGGATGTAGCAAAAGGGCAATCACTCGAACTCCTACATGTTTGGCAGTTGGTGTCAAACACTGAGGTATTGTCTTTTCACCTAATCAAAGACTAAAAAAAGAGGGAAAACCCCCTGCATGATGTACCAAAGATGTCAAATTTTGATTCATTATTCCATAACACCTTCTTCCACTCTTCAGCACTCAAGGGTAGTGCACCCATTATTTAAAATCGGTAATTGTATCTGATTTTTGTAGTGCTTTTGATAGCCCGACCCCCTTTTTGATATTTTTCTCTAGTTTACAATGCTTTTTGATGGTATTGTAAACTGTGTTAACTTCAACATTGGCTTTTTTGGCAATTTTTTTTCAGGGTTTTTAAATTTAATATATACTTAAGTTTCTTTGTCTTGTTTTGTTAATTGCGTTTTTCTTGCCGCTGAGTAAGAGTCCAAAAAACCCGCCCCAGGGCGGTATTTAAATCAACACTGGGTTTTTTAGAATTAGAGGGTTTGAAAATCTCCAAAAGTTGGAGTGGTTTGCATCCAATTTCAAACCATGATTTGCTTTCTATGTCTTTAATGTGTTTGCTGAAAAAAAGATAAGCGGTTAAATCTAGAAATTCAGGCCAGGATGAGCACCTCTTTGGGCACCAGTTGAGGGTGGCCCGTTTTCTTCTTTTCTGGTACGTTGGGGTTTTTTTTAAAAGTGAAGACATCTCTGTTTTGATTGGTTTCTATAGCAACAGAAAAAATTTATTATTGGGTAGTTTACATGATAACTCGGCGTGAGGTACCCCGCCGCAGTACATTGTTGTTCCGGGATTGCACTGGTCCGCGTACTCCCCCGGTGCGGGGGGACGCAGCCCGGCCTATTTGAATGATTACTTGCGCCGGAATTGCCCCAATTAATTGACATGTCACTTATCCCTTGCGCGTCAATAAATTGTATTGTACCGGGGGGGGCAGGAGGCGTAATCCATGGTTCCATGAGAGCTATGGATTACCTTAATTTTTTGGGGTGTTTTTCCGCGTATTTAAACGCAAAAACGCGGGGAAAATGCACTCCCAAAATAAGGCATTGAAATCCCCCTTTAAAACTTTTGGGAAAAAAAGGCCCTTGTGTAAAAAGGGTGTGTAAACCCAAAAAGGAATTTTCCTGTCCCAAAAATAGAAAGTGTTGTCCAGCTTCCGAAACTTTTTATAAATTTTTTATATGAAAAAGATTTTAGATTATCACTTTTGATTCTGTTTTATTTTCTTTAACTTTTTTGACAAAAAAAACCCCCAAAACCCCCGGGGCCCCAAATGGGAGGGACGGGGGGCCCTGGATTTTGGGGTGTATCTTGGGTTTTGCCCCCCCCCCTAGGGGGCACAAGGTCGGGCCGATACTTTTCCTACTGTTTCCCCCCTTCCCCCAGGGGCCCCCCGGGGAGAAAACCAAGCTCCCACCAGTTCTTTTCGTTTGGTATATAAAAACCGGTCCGTTCCCGGGACAAACGGGAAAAAGGAAACCCAACCCGGGGGTGGGCTATATTATTGGGCCCGATTTAACTGGGCGTGTGAGGCCGATGATCAAGACGGGGGCCTAACTAAGTTTTAAAGTTTATAGTTTTTAATTAGCCGGGAGGGCACACTAACAAATATTACAAAAGGAAAATTTAAAATTTAACAGGAAGATAAAGGGTGCACATACAACATGGGTTACAGAAAAAAAAGGCAGTTAAAATGGGTCAATTTACCTTGGGGCCTTTACAGGGGGGGGGGAAAAATGGGCCCCTGGTTTCTGTGGGGGGGGATTCCGGGAAATGCTTTTAGGTGCCCCCCCCATGGATCAAGGGGTGAGCCCACACGGGCCCTGCTTATATCTGTGGGGGGACCCCCCACGTGGCGGGGCCCCCTTAAACGCCCCCACACCCCCACGGGGGGGGGGGGGGTTAAAAGAACCCCTCCCAAGGGGAATGCAGTTTTCTGTACAAAACACAAAAAAGGAAACCATAATCCCGGCAGGGAAATTGGCACAGAAACCGACCCGGGGTTAGCACCATCAAAAACCCCCTGGCCCTATTTCCGACCCCCAGATATAAACACCCATTTTAAGGGGCCCCGTGGGCCCGGGGGTTTCCCCTGGATATCCCCGGCCCCCCCTGCACCCCAGGAACCTGGAAAGGGTTTTGGCTGTGGTGTGTGGGAATTTTCCATGTTTTGGGGTATAAAAACTCCACCATGGCCATTTATGACCGGATCGCCTATAAATTCGAATGATTTATCAGGGGGAGGGGTCACTAGGTTTGATTAATTGAAGTCTTTAAAGCTTGGGGGTTTGAGGCGCATTTGTTCAGTGCTAATTAATGGAAGTGGGTTTCTTTTGAGGTGTCCATTTTTCCCTGCTGTGCCAACTTTCCTATGGAGGCTTTTTAAAAAGGGTTTAATGGCTGGGTAATTAACGGGGTAAATGGAGCTTTCCTGGGGGGGGCTGGGACCCATCTTTTTTTCGGGACAAATAGGAATTTGGGAAAAGATTTTGTCATATTTTTGGAGGGGGTTTCCTCAAACATCCCCCCTTTTGGGGGCCCTAGGGGGCAGCACCTGCTCGGTCTCCACCACGCGCCCACCGCCCCTTTTTCCCTGTGGGGGCAGCCCATCGGGGGTTGCCGGGGTTTCTCGGCCCTTCCGGGGCAAAAGGGCAAAAGGTTTTTTACTGTTGGAACCCCGGGGCTCCAGCGAAACAACCCCCCTTTGGGTTTCCCGGGACCTTTGGTAGCCAGCTCAGGGGGTTTTGTGGTCGGCCCTCCACAAGGGAAATACCCCCGTAAAGATGGGGTTTTTGCGGGCCCGGGGGGGCCCTTACACTATCGCCAGGTTTTTTTTTCCATGGTGGAATGGGCCCATTTTTCCTTCACAGAAGTTTCCCGGCTCGGTACAAAAACGGGTTTTTTCTTTTTTCCCTTGGGTCCACCGGGGTGAGCACTGCACCGAGGAAACAAAGTCACGGGCGGGGTTTTTTTGCACTAAAACTGGGGGGTTGAAGTCAGGGGCTTTTTGTTTTGGGGGGGCGGGACAAGGGCCGGCCTTTGGGGGGGGCGGGGGGAAGGCCGCCTCGCAGTCGTTTGTCCAATCGACGGGCGGGGGGGAACCTCTTTCCGGGTTTGGGGTTTCGTCGGGGGCTTTCCCAGGCAACAATAGTGGGGAAAAACAAACCTCCAATAGTACCCAGCGGTCCCCAAAGAAGGACTTTCACTTTGCCTCTGGGTCCGGGGGGGTGGGCCGGGATGCAAAGGCATCCCTTTTCCGGGCCTGGTTTCAAGGCCCCCCCCCCTTTACCCGGTGCCCCCAGGTTTTTGGAAACCTAAATCTTTGCCCGCTGGCATTTTCCCCCGGTTTGGGAATGGTAAAGCCTCCCGGGCAGAAAACGTCCAACCCACCTGGGGGTCAGGTGCGGGAAAAAGATCCTCCCAGGTGGGACGGGAAAACCCCTTTATTTTCCATCCAGGTACGCGCCGCTTTTCCCCTTCCAGCCCCTTTTGAGCAGCGTTTTAAACCCCATCCGCGGGAAAAGTGGCAGGGAAAATTCTTTTCATGCCGAAGGGGCATGACAGGGGACTCGCCCCGGGCCCAAATGGGGTGATAAAGGCAGACTTTTCCCTTGCCTCAGGGTGTCGGGGGAAAATTTTGCCAATACCCCCCGGGTTTCAAAATCCATGTTTGGTTCAGGAAACTTGGCCCCGGCCAACTGACCCGAGAAAGGCCATCGTTTGGTGGCTTTGGGTTTACGAAATCGGTGACCGTGACAGCGGACCCCCCGAAAGTCCCCCGCAGAACCGGGGGGTTTCCGACCCTTTTTGGGGGACGGGGACTACAGGCGAAGGCCCGGGGCACGTTTTGGACCCCGGGATAAAAACCCCCCCGCTTCAGCTTTCTCGCCCAATCCCCCTCACGCATTTGCTGCGGAAATTGGGGGGGAAAAATTCCGATATGCTGAACGCCGGATTTTGGGGTGTTTCCCCGGTGTCCACGGATGGATTTGACCCCGTTTTTTCCGGGGAAACGTTGGTGAAACAATGCAGGGAAAAGGGGTGGAGATTTGCCAACAGCGGGGGGACCTTGGGCCTCCAGGAGCTGTCCAAAAAATTTTCCAAACATCCTCTATGACCCACCTGCCCCTGAGGGGGGCAAGCATGCCAAAGAGGTTCTCCTTTTTACCAAATTCGGGGGGTTTGACCCCCGGGAAAGGGCAAATTCTACCGCTCATGAAGCCCCTTTTCATCATTTTTTCCACGGGGGAAAGGGGCTTTCCCCTTTTTCCCCCGGTCGTGGTCCGGGGGAAACCAGGAAAGTGCCTGCTTTGAGTTGCTGGTGCAGGGACAAAATGGGCCTTCCCAGGCTGCCTGAACCCTTGTCCTGTGGTTAGGGGGGCCCCAGTACCCACATTTTCCGACCCCCCGGTAGGTCCTCTCACAAGCGTTCGGGGCTTTAACCACTGTTCTGGGTGGGGGCCCCTGGGCCCGCCCCAAAATTCCCTAAAGAAATAGCTGTGTCGGGCCTCCCAATTTTTTACGGAAGCGCAAAAACGGCCTCCTTACCTGAGCCGGGGGGCCCCCGCACACGCCCCCATACAGGAGCTCAAAGGGGGGCAAAAACCCCTTTTTTGAGGCCTGTGGAATTTCCCCCGGTATGCAAAATTGTGGGTGTGGGAGATACCGCCCCCCATCGACCTTTGGGGGTGTCACCAACTTTCTTAACATCTGCTTAAAGGGTCCCTTTTAAAACCCTTCCCACACAGGCCTTTGCCCCTGGGGGTTGTGGAAAGGGGCTGGCCACCGATTTTGGGAAACCTTTTGTATCATTACACAAGGATTTCCTTTTAAACTGCGACATGAACTGGGTTCCCCCGGTAAATGGCTTTTCCCGGGGGGAAACCCCACTCGAAAGAAAATCTCCAAAAAGGGGGGGGTGGCCCCCTTTGTGGCCCTAATGGGGGCAAGGCTACCCTTGGGTTTCCCGATTGGCTAGTTTTTTCCCGGTCGTACAAAGCTTTTCCCCGGAGCTCCCCTGGGAAGGGGACAGCGGTCCAATTAAACCCACAGCCACCCCCCTTTGAAACTCGTTATGAAGGAAAGGGGTTCCCAAGTGGGGGTTTTGGGGCCTGGCCCCCCCTTTTTCCCCAAACCCCGACAGGTGTCGCACAAAACGGAAAGAAGGCAGCCACTTAAAGCCCCCCATCTTTGGCCAGTAGAAATGTGGGCCACCTTTTTTGGTTTTGGGGTTGACCCCTGGGTGCCGGCCATCAAATCTGTGGGTTAACCCGCAAAAACTCCCCCCCCTAAACGGATAGGGTACCCCCAAAACCGTCGGCCCCGGGGCCCACGCCCCCGGGAAAAACCCGGGGTAAGGGGGACCGTAAAGTTTTATTACAGCCGCCCCTTGGCCCAAACCCAAACCTGCGCGGGTCTGGGGCCCCAAGGGGGAGGCTGGGGCCGCCTGCTTTTTTGAGAGTTTAAAGGGGGGCCGTCAGCCGCTAACGTGCCAAAAAACTTGACTAGACGGGGCCCAGAATGGATGGGGACTGCCACGCTTTTGGGGCTTTTTTTCCCCGGGGGAAACCTATTCCGGCCCTCACCTACCCGGCATTTAAACTGGCCCCGTTTGGGAAAGGTTCCCGGTGGGGCCCCGGGGGGGGCCCCCCCGGGCTCCTGGCCCCCCCAAAACTGGGTGACGGGCACCCCGCCCGGCTGAAACCCCGCTTTTGGGGCTCCCTCCCCCTCGGCGTCTACATAATTTTGCCAGTTTTCCCTTTGGCCAACCTGGCCCTCAGAAAACCTTTGTTTGGGGGGCCCCTGCTCTGGGGGCCTTTTCCCCGGGGGCCCGCCTCACCTGCATGCTCCCCCACTTTTAGCTGTCTGCCCCCTTGCCCCCGCCCTGGCTTTTAGGGGGGCCCCGGGGCCCCCCCCCCCTGTGGCCTTTCCGGGGAGCCCGCCCCCCAGCATGCTCCCCCCCCAAACTGTTTTCCCTTTTTTTCCCCCCTTTTTGGATCCCACACCAAGGCCCAACAATTCCCAGCAGGCTTGCGGGGACACATCCTGCTGCCCTATTCCCAACCTGCGATCTTTTTCCTCTCCCCCACAGGAGGGAGGGGGAACACACCAAAACACCCCCACCCCCAATACTCCCCTCAGTATGCATGTAAAAAACATTGTTCACAATATTAAAAAGGGGTGGGATAAACACATCACATTTGGGGGGAGCAGAACTTGGGGCTTCAGGGGCCTAAAAGGGGTTTAAACCCCAGCCGCCCCAATTTCTGCCCTAAAAAAATACTAGCTGGAATGTTGGGCGATCCCCCCAAACCTCCCCCCATTCCCTCCCCGGCCCCCCCAGTCCAAATCCACCCGGGCCCAACGGGCCCAGCGCCGGCAAAACGCCCCCAATTCCGGGACCAGCCCAGGTCTTTTTCCGGGAAATCTGTCCTTTTGGGGACACCATTTTCGGGCCCGCACCACAGCCCCTCTCCGCCCGGTGTCCAAGGGGCCCCTTGGGAAAACGGGGCCCGGGGCCTACGGGGGACTGGCGGTAGTTAAAAAAGGGGGCCTTTTCCCCCACCCCACACAAAAACTTTGGGGGGGCCTTTGGAAAAGGGGGGGGCTGGGAAAGGGCCTTTGGCGGGCCCTGGGGACAGGGGGGGCCCCTTAAAATGTCCCGGCTTTTTGCAAAGGTGACGGGGGGGGGTTTCCCCAAACAGCGTGGAAGCATGGGCGGGGGGCCCCCGGGTTAGGGTGGGGAAAAACGGGCCCTGCGGGCACCCTTAAACCCCCCTCTCCAGTTTGGTGTGCTTCCGGGCCCCCTTTTCCCAAATTGTTAGCAAACTCATCCGCGGGTTTGTTTGTGGCGGGGGCCCCCCCGGCGGTTTCCGGCCCACGAATTTGTGCTGGAGGTCCTCTGTGCATTTTCCAAAAAAACGGGTCGTGGGCGATGACTCCTTCAGCTGCTGGCGGGGTTGATTTTTAAAAACCCCAAAGGTCCACTAGCGACTGCCTCTGGGGGGCCCGCAGGGTGGTCACCCAGCTGTCTTTTTGGGCCCCCAATGCAATTTCCGGTGCTTCGCCTGTAAATCCCCGGGAGTGAGGTTGTACGGGGGCCGGAAACAAACCCTGCTTGTTGTCCTCTTTGGGCCCGGGGTCCCAGCGCGGGCAGGCCCCCCGAAAATCTCCAGAGTTTTACCTCAAACGAGGATAAAAAACCGGCCCCCAACTGGCCTCGGGGGCAACGGGTTTGCTGGGGGCAAATTTTTTTCAAATGCCAGCAAGAATTTTGCCCAGGTCTCCACCTTTATCCGGGGCATGGGAAAAATTTCCTCCCCCCTTTAAAATTTGGGGAAACCTGGGTCTCGGGAAGGTTTTTATGGCTGGGGTGGACTTGGGGCCTTTTTCCCGTTGAAAGGCACCTGTTTTTGGGTTTGGTAAAGGTCCCGCGGGAGGGTTCCTGGGCCCCCGGCTCGTGACGTTCGGCAGCTGCCGCCTCTACCCGGGTCGTACTTTTGGGCCCAGCTGCCCCTTTTAGCCGTGTGACGTTCGGCACTGCCGCCTTACCGTGGGGCCCTTTTCGGCACCCTTGCCCCCTCAGCCGCTCGTAAACGTTTCGGGCAGCTGCCGCCTCTAGCCCGCTGTGCCCGTTGGCGTTTGCCCCCTCTACCCCGCTCGTAAACGTTGGGCAGCTGCCGCCTCTACCGCTCGGACGTTCGGAAAGCTCCCGCCTTTAGGCTGTGACTTTCGGCACTCCCGCCTCTAGCCCTGGGGGACTTCGGCAGCTGCCGGCCTCTACCCTCGTGACTTTTTGGGAAGCTCCCGCCTTACCCGCTCGTGACTTTCCCGGCAGCGCCGCCTCTAGCCGCTCGGGGTTGGGAAGTTTGCCGCCATAGCCGCTCGGACGTTCGGCAGCGCCGCCTTTTTAAGCCGCTCTTTGGACGTTCGGCAGCTGCCCCCTCAAGCCGCTCTTTGACGTTGGGAAAGCTGCCGCCTCTAGCCGCTCGTTGGGTTTGGCCGGGCTGCCGCCTCTAGCCGCTCGTGACGTTCGGCAGCTGCCCCCTTTCTAGCCGCTGGGTAAACTTTGGGCCCACCCTGCCCCCTCTTAGCCGCTCGGGGAACGTTGGGCAGTTTCCCCGCCTCTAGCCGTCGTGCTTTGGGCCCCGGCTTTCCGCCTCTGCCGTTTAGTGATTTTCGGCGTTTTCCGGGCCCTCTAGCCGCTATTGACTTTGGCAGCTTCCGCCTCTGGGGCCGTTTTGTGACGTTGGGGCAGCTTCCCCGGCCTCTAGCCGCTAGTGACTTTGGGGCAGCCCCCCCGGGCCTCTACCGCTAGTGACGTTCGGGGCAGCTTCCCCCTTTAACCGTAGTGACGTTCGGCAGTTTTCCCCCCTCTAGCCGCTTTGATTTTCGGCGTTTCCCGCCTTACCCCGCAAATTACTTTCCCCGAAGTTTCCCGCCTTGGGCCCCTCGCGACGTTTAAAAGCGCTTAAAGCCTTGTAGGTGTCGAGGTCTCCAGCCTCAAGCTAGCCGGGGGCAGCTTTCGGGAGAATAGTTTTTTTTTTTTTGGGAGTCCCCCCACTGCTTCTTTGCCCGGGCCTGTACGGGCCCCTTGGGAGAGGGGGCGACCCCCCTTCCCCTTTCTGTCCACACCCCGGGTCGGGGCCCCGGCGGCCCCTGGCTAACTTACCGACTTTTTCCCCCCGGGGCCCTTCAGTTTTCCCCTTTTGCCACAAAAAACCAAATCCTTGAAAGAAAACATTTGGTTATTGCAAAAAAAATGCAACCTGAATGCCCCCAAAAAACCTTTGAAATTTGCACTCTGAAGGTCTAGGCTAAATTAATTTTAAAGGGGCCCCCCAGCGAAAAAACCACGCTGAACCCCAAAAGTTTTTTGGGGAGTAGGGGAACGCGCACTCAAAAAACCCCAATTTGTTTGATCCCACCCCCCTCTGACCCCCAATTTGTAAACAAAAAAAAAAAAACCCCCAAACCGCCGGAAAACCTCGGGGGGACGACGGCCTGATTTGGGGGTGTATTCGATGTTGCCCCGGCCCCCTGGGGGTGCCCCGGGTCAGCCAATCCCTGTTCACTTTTTAAAAACCCCTGTCCAAAAGGGGGCCCAGGGAAAAACCCAAGCTGCCCCCAATTTCCTCTCTTTGGGTTAAAAGGGGGCCCGGGGCCCCTTTTCCCGATTTTAAAAAGGGGGCCGGGAAAACCCAATTTTTGGATAGCTTTTTTAAAATAGCCCGAGTACTAGGGTTTGTGGGGGGCCGATGTTTCAAAAAGGACAAACTCAGTTAAATTTTAAAGATTTAATTACCCTTGGAGGGCACACAAAAAATAAATTTTTAAAATAATAAGGTTTAATAATATAAAAGGAAGAGTAGGAGGTGAAAAAAAAGCAGGGTTACAGAAAAAGGCAGAAAAAAAGGGGTTTAAAGTTATTGGGCCCTACAGGGGGGGGCGTTTGGGGCCCATGTTTCTGTTGGGGTTGGTCCCCCCGGGGAAATTTGCTTTTGGGGTCCCCCCCTCCAGGGGATCCCGGAAAAAGGCCCCCCCCCCCCCGGGCCCCCTGTTTAAAATTATCTGTGAGGGGAAAACCCCAAAGGGGGCCCCCTTTAAATTACCCCCCCCCCAACCCCCCGGGGGGAGGGGTTCAAAGGGAACCCTCCCATTTCGGGTCATGCAGTTTTTGATAAAAACCCAAAAGGGAAAAATGGACCAAACGCGGAGGGTTTGGGGCCCCGGGGAACCCGGGAAGGGGGTTAGCACCTTCAAAACCCCGGCTTGGACCTCCACGACCCCCGGGATATCAGAAAAACCCTTTTTTTTTATGGGTTTCCGTAGGCCCCGGTTTCTGGTTTATCTGGGCCCTTTTTGAAACCCCCGGGAAACCGGGGAAAAATGGGGGGGAAAGTGTGTTTTGGGGAGTTCCGGGTTTTTCCCGATATGAAATCCCCATGGAAGTTAAAAAAGGGTTTTTCGCCTTGAATCGATATAAAAATATCGGGAGGGTGGTGTGGTTTGTTTTAATTGAAGTTTTGAAGTTTTGGGGGTTTTTGGGGGGGGCAAGCATTTGTTCGTGCAAAATTTAATTTAAAGTGAGGTTTCCCTTTGGGGTTTGTCCATGAAACCTTGCTGTCCAACACCCTTGGGAAAAGGGGAAATTTAAAAAAGGGGGTTCATGGCGGGGCAAATTTAACGGTAAGGGAGTTTTCCGGGAGGCTGGGACCCCAATCTGTGATTGACTAATAAAAAGTTGGAGATTTTTGGGTTTTTTTGGAGTGGATTCTTTCAAAACTTATTTTGGGGTTTATTTTGGGGGGACCTTTTGAGTTTTCAAAAAAAAACCCCCAAATTTTTTTCGATTTTAAGGTTTCCCGTTGCAGTGATGCCAAAAACCCAACTCGTTCAGCTTTTTAAAATAAGCATGGGTTTAGGGGCCAGACCCAGTGTTAATCACTGTAATCTGTAAGGGCTTATTCACACAGAGTATACACTGTGTTCAAAAGGGGCTTTAGGATCTTTTTTTGGGGTCCGCACTGTCGCCCTAAGAGGGATCAAAAAACAATTATCATGGTTTATCATTGCTTTTTAAATGCCAAAAAAGGGGAGCGGTTTTTCCCTTTGGGGGATCCCGCGCATGTTTTCAAAACCCGCCCTGGGCCCCGTTTGAAAGAAGTGCATGAAATTTCCCTTTTAAAGACGGAGGGAGTGCGTTTTGAAACCGCAGGGGCGACCCCCTAGGTAAAACTGTTTCCATTTTTGGCATAGACAGCAGTGAAAATTTTCTCAGGGCTAATTTTTTAAATTCCTTTCCTTGGGGGGACCAAACAGTCCCGGCCCCCAAAAGACAGATCCTAAAAGCGCTTGAAAACACGGGGGGAATACTCTGTGGGGAACAAGCCCTAAGAGGTTCTTGAGAGAAGTTCGGGTACCCCCAGAAAGGGTTTTGTTTTGTAAAGTCAAAATGAGTTTTTGGAAATTCCCTTTCAAAATGGTCGGTGGGGGTTGGTAAAATTTAACAGCCCAGGTGTTTATTGGGAAAAATTAGTACCAAAAACAAATGGCAAAAAGTAAAACCTTTGGTTTATTAAATACCTACGGGTTAGGGGTTTTAAAATTTTTGTGGGGGGCCCACAATCTGTTTTGTCTGATTTCCCATTGTTATTTTTTGGGCCACATGCCCCATAAAGAGGGTGGTGACATAGACCCCGGTGGTTTCGGGGGGGTCCCTTTTCTACGGGGTCACCCCAATTCCCCTGTTTTGAATATGGGAAATGTGATGGTCAACATTTATTTTTTTTTTTAAAGGTTTTTTCCTGCAAAAAAACCCCTCAAAAAAATTCAGTTGCCATATATTTACTTATTCCCTAGCCTTGTTGTATAAATTTTCTTCTATAGCAACCAACTTTTCAAAAATTAAACCCCTTGGGGGGCTAAAGCCTCCCGGCCCAAAATAAGAAACCAGGGCCCCAAGGGAAAAGGGCCCCCCATTTGGTCAATTTGGGCAACCTGAAAAATTTCTACCACATCAAAAAACCAAAAACCTTTACGGGGATAAAAAGCCATTTTGCTTTTTACTAAATTTATTTTTTTCCCATTTTTTTTTAATGTTTTGGGTGTTTTAAATTTCATTTTTTTCCCTTTTTCCCAATCTTTACTGTGTTGATGGATTGATTTGGACAGTGTAAAGAAATACTTTTTTTCTAAAAAGGTGAATATCAGAAGTTTTTTTTTTTTTTTTGAAATTGAGAAAATTTTATTCATTTTTTCAGAAAAAGTTTAATTTTTCCCTTTTAAACCCCCTTTAAATTAATTAAAAACCCCCTTTCTTTTTAGTCTTTTTTCTTTTTGTTTAGGTGCTTTAATTTTGGTTTATTTTTTAAACCCAAAAGGGAATTACAGCATTATCTAAAATTGTGCTGTCAAAAATCAATATCTGTCTGGGAAAACTGAACCTAAATCTAATCAGCAAAAGTGTTTGAAGAATTGTCATACTTGAAAGACCATTATAATTTAATAGGTGTAGGTGCTGGATCTGAAAGCCAAGTTTGTTCAGATGACCAGTGGAAAAGAAAACTGGATCCCTGAGGAAAAAATAGAGCTTGAGATTTGTGTGAAAGAACCATGTTTTTTCACACTCCACAAATCTCACAAATGTTACAGTTCTTTCTTCAGTTATAAACTGAACTGAAGGCAATTATTTTCCCTGAGCGATACAGTGCTTAGTAGCACATGCTGTTAATATTTCTCAGGAATTAAAATCAAAAAAGTTTTGGTTACATTTTATGGTTGAAGGAATGTTTTGACACGAAAAGCTTGTTAGTCTGTCGGGGCATGATAAAAAAATAGAAGAAAACTTGCCTTGTAAATTCTCATGTTACATAGCTATGGCCGTCCCGGTGATCCCGGCAGAGGACTTCCATGTTCATTCCTAACCTGACCGCTGCAGTGGTCACATGTGTGGTATATCCGGTACGTAGCCGCTGCGGCCTGCGAATGGCTTCAGGGTCACATGAAAAATGGATGGGGACGTTGTCTGCTTGGATCACCGGGATGGCTGCAGCAATGAGAGCGTTTATATAATTACATAGTATGGTTGGAAAAAAACCAATTACCCATTAAGTTCAATCATGGATGGGGAAAGATGTGGATGATGGGAGGGTGGATAAGGAATTTTTAAGCTTGGTTTCCCCTACTGTTTTAGACTAAAAAAAAAAAATTGAACCTGGCCTTTGTGTCGCCTTAATGGCCAAATCACCGGCTCCACATTTCCCAGGAGTAACCAGCAGGTAATTGCCCTGATCGTGTTGTGACTTCTTTTCAACACAGTACGATTTAGAAATTCATGAAGTGCATTAATGGAGCTCAGCTGAAAGGTCAAGGGCAGGCATCCTTCCGCTGTTGGGAAACTACAACTCCCATCATGCATTTGTATAATCTATAACAGTGGAAATGATGGGAGTTGTAGTTTCCCAACAGCTGGAGGGCTTCAGTTTGAGGATGCCTGGTAAAGGGTGTTCTTCAGCCTAGTGGTAATCCGAAGTAAGGGTATGTTCACATGGATACGGTTTTACACTACGTAAAATGTATTGCATTAAACATATCCAAAAACGTGCCACAAACGGTTGTCAGGTTTTTAAGGTGTTTTCTGCACGCAAAAACACATCCCTATAGTTTCTATGGGCTTTTCAATGCGTAAAACAGATCAAGATTTGACCTGTCAATTCTTTGAACGGATCCATTTAACGCAATGCAAAAAGGTATGTAAAACACGTATAGCTGTTAAATACGTTTTGGGGTCAGTTTTTCGGTACGTAAAACATACCCAAAAACATATCTTAAGAAACACCGTGTGGACATACCCTAATAATCCTCTGAATTACTACCTTGGGGCGGCTGATTAGTTGTAAGGCTATGCCATGCTACCTGAGAAATCAAATATGTTGTGAAGAAGAGTGCTAAATCTCTGGTGCCGCCTAGTCGAAGTTGTATCCCTTTATTGCCACTTTTGATCTGTTAAGGAGCCCTGAAACTAGATTGGGGATTTTAAGCAAAGCTAGTAACTCTCCCATTTACTGACTGCTGTTTTGGAGTGTTTGCATCTGATTACTGCAGAGCAGGAGTCTTGTTTCAAGGCTTCTTAAAGGAGCATTGGTGTGTATAGAGCAAACTATCAATCACCTGTATGTGGGCAGGGTCAGCTGGACTTTTTACTTTCTTTTTTCGAAGTCCTGTCATAATTTCCTCTGCCTCGCTCTTTCTGACTCTCGCACAAGATCCAACCCCCACTTCATTTTATGTGGCCCACGAGAGTTTAGACTCCACAAGAAGGGGCAAACAAAATGTGAACGCAGAAGGACCAGCTCTTCTCCTTTTTCCCAAGAGGACACAGCCAGTGTTTAGCAGAGGTGATGACGCCAGCACAAGTAGTGGGTGCTATCCTGAATTTGAAACGTGACATGCACCTCCACACCACTGGTGGTGGCACAGCTCTGGCACCCTAGCAACCCTCGGAGGGCAACCGTATATTGATTTTGTCCTTAGTGGAAAGAAGTTTGATACCCCTGTTCTATGACATCTGACTTTTGGATAGGGCAGCATTAACCATCCAATAGGTTTCGCTTTAAACTTTCAACCCTTATTTTCTGTCACCCTGGCAATGCTTTTTTTGGGTTAGAAATGGAGAGCAGGAGGTTGGACAAAGCGGCAATAATTAAGCCTACCATGTGCTTACACATGCATATACGTTATTAAAAAGGCTTTAATATAACTCAAGAGCAAAAGTGTTACATAGTGTGCACTTTTCTTATACTGAATCTTAGTTTTAAAAGGGTTTTGCCACAATCTCATTTCATACCTCCTGTATCCAGCTCTTCAGCTCTGTGTGCTCAGAAGGGGGTGTGTGTGATTTGTTTGAATTGCATATCATGTGACCCAACAGGATGACATCACCATGCCTTTCCTCTCTCTAGTCAAAGAAAGGTCTGTTTATATAAAGCATTGTGAGTAACTAGGAGGTAAAGTTTTTGCCCCCAGGCACAAAGGTCCTAGGTTCAAATTTTTTATATTTTCCATTAAAGCTACGTTTTATTATTGGAAGCTCTGTTCATCTGGTGCTGTACTCCTTTTGAAAGTCTCCTAGGTTCAAATCCCTGGAGGAACCAAAGCGGTGTTTTTTTTTTTTCTCTTTATCAATGTACGGACCTCATAGAGGTTTCTTTTATTTATTTGCACTGTTTGATTAATTACTAAGGAGTACAGAGGATGGGAGAAGAGTGACAGCACCTGGGGTTCGAACACTCAGTAGCTGCCTGAGAGGAGAGGTGATGTCTGAGCATGTGCGACCAGGACTGAGGAGCTCTCAACCCTGGTCGTATCCCCTGGAGACGAGCTGTAAACAATGGATCACTAAAGGAGTAGCTAAAACAAAAACAAAAATGGTGAAAATGTTTATTTCATTTACAAGCTTTCCACGTCAAATTTTACTTTGTGGCAAAACCCCTTTAAGTAAAGTATGCCATTTTGTATCAGAGTTGCTTTGGGTTTGCTTGGTAACCTTTATGTAAATCAAAATATGATTTTTTAATTTCTCAGGAGCAAAAACTTGCATTTATGTGCATTTATTTTAGGCTGTCAATTTTTACTAATTACGTTAGCAATGGTTCTCACCCATAACATTAGAGCAATTATACCGAAAGTGGTTAATAATGGGGAAAAAAGGTTAGATAATAAAGCACATGCCTTGATTAGCTCCTAAAGCAAATTTAAAATGAACTTGGCTCCAGTAATGCAATGACCTGAGGTCGGTGGGAGCCTTTGGTCAAGCTCTTTAGTATCTTTGGTGGAAAAAAAAATTCCTCCTGCAGCGCTATTTTTCCCATAAAGAATGTGATTCTCAAGGTCCCTAATAAAATCGATTGGGTCTATAAGTATCCTTTAAGATCTGTCAGAAAATGAAAACCTTGATGATACAGTAAAAGAGCAGAAGTTGACGACCTTTGGTAGGACTAGCTCCTAGAGTGCTTTAATAGGCTTCTAAACTTTACAATAATTTGTCTACCTCTGGTATATGACCCTCTGGGGCCTGCCCTCTAGATGGATAATTGATTAGAGAAGGGTAATAAATAATAATGATCTGGAGCTGCAATGAGTGGTGAGATGGTGACACTGTGCGATTTCAGCAGTGACCTCACTTGTCCTTTATTTCATTTTTTTTCCCTTAGCACTCACTGACACTTTTGTATAAAATAAGGCTCAAATACACCTGTCCCTTTTTTTTTCTTTTGTTATTTTTGGTTTCATATTTTATGCATATTTTATTCTGTATTTTGGGTCCTTTTTCTATCTGAATTCTCATTTTTGCTATTTTGATGATGATACCGAAATAAAGCTAAAAGGAAATGGAACAAATACGGGTGTGTGAACTATTGAGAAGTGAAAACGATTTTGTTTTTCTAAAATTCATCCTGATGACTTTTATGGATTAAAAATTGTATCAATTCAGATTTGTTAGAACTTGCTGCATATTAAAAAAAAAACCTGCACATCTTAGAAATTTTTTTTAATAAAATTATGCAAATGTATTGACAATATTTGTCCAAAATAAAAACGTGAAACGCTTATGGATGGAACACATGGAAATCTGTTAATAGTCTAAACTTATAACTTTTATTACTAGTAATTTTTATGCTGTGATACTGAATCTGGGAAAAAGTGCCCCCAAATAAAATTTAAGGCATACAGAGGTACATTAAGGAGTCCCATGCATTTTCCATGTGATTTTGTAAAATGTTTCCATGTGTAATAGTCATGATATCCAACTATCAAAATATATATAATTTTTATTTGTTTAGATTATTCCAGACTTATTTTTATTTTTTAAATCCCAAAAAATAGTTGCATAGAGCAAGAATTTGAAAAACTCGCTCTCTCCAGCATGCGTATCTGTAATATTAGATGGAAAAAAATTAGGAAACCTAGAACTACACGAATCCGTAAAATAGGATTTATTTTAATAACCTTTCAATTAGATTTCTTTTCACTCCTCTAAATGTGCAGTGTGATGTCTTTTGATCATTACACAGGATTTATTTTCTAAAATCGTATACTGAGGTGTTTCATTTTTCAGTTTTCATCAATTAATCAGATCTTCATTTATTTGCAGTTGGATAGATTTCCCACATTAGAAATTCCGGGGAAGAAAAAAGACGCCCCAAATTTTGCTTACGGAAGGCTCCAGCACGAACAGTGACGGGTCCACATCTTCCGAATATGACGACTTTCCTCAGAAACAGCTGTCGGATAAAGAAGTCTTGGCACTGTTCGAAAAAATGATGGTGAGTGAATTATTTTTAGATATTCTGCCGAATTTTTAGGTTTCATCATTGTTTTGAGTTTATAGTTATTGTAAGGGAGTTGCAGATCCCCAAATAAAACAGAAAGAAGTGTTTTCAACGCTTTTTCCCCCTACTGCTTTAACTAAAAAAGTTTTGTATTTTCGTCTGTTTAAAGGGGGGTTTTTGGGTCCGTGACGCTCGCTTTCCCCAGGGCATGGCAGCAATAAAAGATAAAGGGGCCTTCCCTCCTGGACGTCCCCGCTTAGTCCCGGCTGCCGGTCCGTACATCCCGGAAGTAGCCATAATGGTATCTTCAGTGCAGGGGCAGCCCTCCCCGGGCCCCATTGTATTGCTGCGACCTCGTGGCCTTAATTGGCTGCAGCTGTCACTGAATGAAGACCATTTTTCGCTCAGCGGGGATCACTGGGGCGAACGGGAGTTTGGGAGGGGGGTATGGGTTTATCTTCATTTTAAATCATAACCCGAGGACCAATGAGCATTTTTAGTCCCAGAACACCCCCTTTAAGGCTATTATTGGGTTCAGGGGTTTACCTTTTGAACTTAAAAAAATTTTCTGACTATTTAATAAATATTTTGTGTTTCCGAAAAAAACCTTCTGGAAAATTTCTCTTCTAAGGGGATGTTTCCCCCCACGGCTTTAAAAAGGGGGATTTCGGGCCGAATCAACGCCGAAAATGGGGAAATTTCGGGGGTGAAAAGGCCATTCATTACGGGAATCCACAGTTCTCATAGAGAATTGGGTTAGTCTCTCTCCCCCCGCTCGGGGGGGAAAATTCAATTCCTTTCTACGGGTAACGCCCGTAGCATGTTTTCAAGGGCCCGGGGGGTCCCGGCCCCCCCTCCCGCCCCCGGCCACACGAATTCCCCGAGTTAACCCCGGGAACAACCTTTGGGTGGTTTTTCCACTGATTTTGACTTTGTTGTTGGATAATTTCTGGAAACCACACGAAAGTTTTAAGAGAAGATGCTCCAGTATTATTTCACAAGGAACACAGACATACCAGGAATGGCCACATATCATTTTTAAATTTGCTACCTCATGATGCTATACATGAGCAATTCTTTTTCTAAGCCCTTTTTCCAAAAAACATGGTTAACGGGACTTTAGTTCACA
This sequence comes from Phyllomedusa bahiana, assembly GCA_025379985.1. Lineage (NCBI taxonomy): Eukaryota > Metazoa > Chordata > Amphibia > Anura > Hylidae > Phyllomedusa > Phyllomedusa bahiana. The sequence goes on along the minus strand of JAODAL010000821.1, from coordinate 213,172 downwards.
TACTAAAGTTACCTGCATTTTCAAATTTTTTCTCTTCTTTTTCTTCTCCCATAAAAAAGTTGAAAACCCGGGGAAAAAAAAACCCTAGCATTTTTTTCCAACCTGACATGAAAACGAATAAACCTTTTTTTATTTTAGGTCAAAAAGGTTCCAAAATTATTTATATTTGCCAAATGCCAGAATATGGAGCGAGAGTATTTTAAGGCATTTTTATTTTTACATAAATTTCATTAGTATTTGGTAGCATTGCCCTTTATGACTTGGGTTAAATGTCTTGGATATCCTTCCACAAGCTTCTCACAATAGTTGGTAGAATTTTGTGGCCCATTCCTCACTGAAAGAACTGGTTAACTGGGCCATGTTTCGTAGGTACCCTGCTTGCATCTGTCTTTCAGGCTTGCCCATAAATTTTCAATAGGCTTGCAAATCAGGGCTTTGTATGGCCAACGTACCTATTCCAAAACATTGAATTGGTTATCCTAAGCCACTTTGTAATCAGTTTTGGCAGTATAGATGTGCGGCTACATTTCCATTTGGAAGTCCTTTCTGCCCCAGGCTTATAAGTTTTCCTTGCTGATGCTTGTGATTGTTGCTTCAGGTTGCCACATAATCCCTTTCCTCATGATGCATCAATGTTGTGAAAGTGCAACCAGCCTTTCTGCAGCAAAACAACCACAACATGACGCTGCCACCAATCCCGTGTGTTCACAGTTGGGATGGTGTTCTTCGGCTTCCAAGCTTCTCCCTTTTTTGGTTTAATCTGATTTCATGTCAGAGAAAAACATGCATATGTGTTTTTTATATTGTGTACATCTGGTTTCAACTCTATGTGTATATCTATAGAGAGAGATAGAGATATATAGAGAGAGTGAGAGAGAGAGAGAGAGAGATGTATAGATAGATAGATATACAGACCTATGAAGGGGAAATATATACACACGCGCGCACACATACACAGATATATACATATATATGTGTATGTAATATGTGTGTATAGTGTATTATGTGTATAAAGATATATATATATATATATATATATATGTGTGTGTGTATGTATAGGTGTGTGTGTGTGTGTATGTATAGTGTTATACTATAATATATATAATATATATATATATATATATCTGTCTGTGAGTGTTGCACTCACCTTTTTATAATATTTAAACACAAATGGGTTACTTTTAGAATTTGGCATGAGGGCTCCAGACACCCCTAGTCATGAAAGGATTTTTTTTTCTCCCCCTTCATGTGTCTGTTTTGAAGCAAGTCTCTGAACTGCTTTAAGAGAAGGATGTCTTCCCATATCATTGGTATATCGTTTTAATTAGTTAAACAAAAACTAAAGAAATGGTCATGCACGGTGTAGGATTGTTCCTGCCTGATCATAAACACGGCGCTGCTACATAAAGCACTTTCATATTCCACGCCAACATTTATGAAAGCCTCTTTCTTGCTTTATTTAGTAATGCTGTGTTGTATCAAGTGGGTTTAACTACTGCTTTATTAAAACATTCAATCTTTATTTTAAGACGATGTGTATATACCCACTAACTAGCAGAATGGAACCGAGAATTGTGATAAACTTCACAGAAATAATCTTTTCCCCCCCGGGGACGGATATTTGAAGCCCAGCAAACATGAATCTCCATTACAATGTTCTGCGGGTTATGCAATGGTTTTCACAAGCCGCTCTTCCTCTGCCAGTTGAAGAGTACAGTTGACGGGCAGCCAGGGTGGATTTGATTTAAATCTAACTGATTTAAATCACGATTTAAATCTCTAGTCAGTAAGGCTGATTAAATCATAGATTTAAATCAAGTTCTACATAAACTAGTTCTTGCTATTTTAACATCTAGTAGATGAAATTTTAGAATCACTTTTTATAAACTTTTTCTCATCCAGTTTTTAATGGGTAATCTTCATATTGGACACCACTGTCTGTTAGTACTTAGAAGGAGAATAATAATCCTGACCTAATAACAATTTAAATAGATTTTATTCACTGAAACAATAACAACATTACAGCATAAGTTATTTGCTTAAACACAACATCCATGTTTGTTAACAAATTTGGCTAAAAAAATTATATATATATATATTTTAAGAAACTTAGACTGTCAGCCCAGCCGCACTGAAAAACTTAATACTACTGTCCCTGCTGTCCTCTGTAGTCACTTGTCGTCATCGTTCATCATCACTTCTTCTTTGTTTCTAGTCATAATCTGAAAAAGAAAAACAACTTTCCTGCTTTATTGGGATCCCAACCGATTTCTCAATTTAGAATGAATTGAGCCAAAGAAGAGATATTCCTTTCAACGCCTGCAGAAGAACTAATGCGTATTAAAAGTGAAATCTTTACATGAACAGTCTTAAATCCAAGCGACTTAATGTGACTTCCACCAGTTTTACTGGTGTGACCTTCCTTAAAATAACTCGCAAACATAATATTTCTGAATGGATCCCTTAAGCATCTGAAGTTTTTATAGTTGAGCATTAAAGATGGATGATTGCTGGATATACCCATGGTCATAGCCTAACATCTCTTCTCAGCACTTAGGTTTGACCCTTATATTGGAATATTGACAATATTTGCCAAAAATGAGCTGGAGTCAGTGCTTGTCCCCAGTCGTTTGTTACTGCTTGTAGATTTAATTCTGTCCATCGTGTAGTTCTTTTTTAAATGTTCAATTCAGTTCCTTCCAAAATTTCAACCAGCATCCGCAATAAAACAGTCTATTTTTCTGTATTATTGTTTAAAGCTTGAGAGATGGTTTCAGGAAGCTCAGCATATTTTCCAACCATTTCTCTTAACCCAATGTGAGGATTTTGACTGTGACAGTGCCATCTAATTAATCTCGATTTCTTAAATCAGTGTCCATCAGAATAGGCACTTTTTGATATACTGCTCCAAAACATCCAACCACAGAGTTCCATCTAACATCTTGTGAGAGCGTTACTTCGACGAGTGTTCCCACCCATCCATTCAGAGCTGCTGGCAGCAAAATGATTATTACGAAGTATTTAGCAATTTCAACAACATAAGCCTTTAGTCTGGAACACTTAAGTCTTTGACTAAGAGGTGCAGCACATGATGCACATGCAACATAGTTATTAGTACTTTGTATTCCCTCCCTGCTCTTCTAAATCTATCTCTCTTGTGATATATACTGTTGCAGCATTGTCATGACCAAACTGCGTACTAGACATTAGAATTTTGTTCACATGTCGTTATAGCTTTTACTGACTGCCACTACTGTCTTGTAAGTATTCTGCTGTGTGTGTGCATTCCTGACCGTATCATTGTTTGTGCAATAACAAAAGAAGACTTGTACCATCTTCTGGTTCATAGCAAGCACAACAATAGGATCATTGTGGACATTACTCCACCCATTCAATACTAGGTTAACAGTTATACCCTCCAGAGCTGTTGCACATTGCTCCCTTTTCTCTGTCATCACTTGATCCAGCATTTCCCTGCAACATCAGCTCTGCTGGTTGCGGACTGTAACCTGGTGCTCAGTGACTGAACCATATTAAAGAACTGTGGTTCTCAGTCAGACGAATAAGTAGTCGTTGCATAAATAAACTGGGCCAATTTTTCATCAATACATACTCTTTTCTAATCTGCTAGTCTTAATCACAAACATAACTACTATGGTGGTTCCAGAGGTAAAGGTTTTTCTTCCTTTGGTGATAAGTAATATGTGGGGTGTCTGATGATGATGATGACTGCTGCTAATGAAGCACATATCCTGGGATGGATAACTCTGAACTGTAGAAAAGGATATGGTGATCTTGAGGTGATAGTTTCCAGAATCCATGAATTCCTCCCTAAACAAAAAAAGTCAATGCTGTTATTTTATTGTTTATAACAATTTCTGCTTATTGGTACACAACACATCACTGCCCCTGCCCCAAAAGGAATATTTGTTTTTTCTTCATTCATAACTGTACCAAATGACAGTAACATGCAGTAATAATAAGAAATATAATTGTTTCTCCACACCGCCAGACATGTACAGTCTTTAGAATAGGATTCAATAAAAATGTTTACCAACCTGAAGATCTGGCCTGTTTCGAGTGTTTCTTTGGTCATCTTCATCAGCCTCCGCACTTCTCATGATGTTGCCAATCATTCCGCGCCAGCAGGCCTTGGCATCTCTTTGTTGCATCTTTGCAGCTTGAAGCTTGAAAAATAAGGCGTACCCTTCGAAACGTTGCTGTTCGATGTGTGCAGCTCGTCATTTGTCTAACATCATCTCTGCTACTCTGAGCGAGTTAACAGCGTCCCGATGGAGAGCATGTACCTTGGACTGCTAACATAAGTAACCATTGCTCCATCTTTCTACTACAGTCCTAAAGTTTTAATGTTCTGTCCTGGAATTATATGGATTTCTTGAATAAATGTCTTTGCAATATGAAGAATTTGTATCAAGCTTGCTAACGATATATCTAAGGGGCTGCAATGTTGTCGTGACCTCAGGTTTCAGCAGGGGTAATATGGAGGTGTGGTACCCCCTCAGATACAGGTTATGGGCCCAGTTTTTCCAAGATGCTGCTTCTTCCCAGCTTCTCCTTTTTTTATTATAGAGCAGCACTTACACTGGGTGGGAACACATAATCAGGTAACAAACTATGGGGAAGACTTACCACACATAATTTTCCAATGTGCATGCTCTTTAGCTTAGTGGGGCTGCATTTTCTGTCCTAATCTCTTCTTAAAAGAAGACGATTGCCATTTTTTTTATTTTGTTTTATTTTTTTTAAATAATTAAAATATTTTCTTCTTGACTATGGTTTTTTCAATGAAGCTGATATTAAATTAATCAGAAATACACTCTATACATTGTTAATGTGGTAAATGACTATTCTAGCTGCAAACGTCGGTTGTTAATGCAAATCTACATAGGTGTATAGAGGCCAATTTCCAACAACCATATCCACTCCCATAGCTCTAATGTACATTGGTGTTTTGCTAACTGTGTAAGAAAGCTATTGATATTTGAACACCCTTGAAAACCCTTGTGCAAGTATGTTAGCACAGCTGAAACAGCTTTGCAATTAAGAAGCTATTAAACTGACCTTGTCCTTTGAGGTAGTTTAGAATCTGAGCATACATGTGTTTGGTCGATTGAACCCGGCAAATGGCCAGAAACGTGAACTCTTCATGTGAAACGACGACAGTCAATTCTTGTTCTGAGATGAAGGCCTATTCCATGCAGAAATTGCCAAGAATCATGAAAGATTGCGCTACAACGTTGGGTACTACTCACCTTCACAGGAGAGCACAACCGAGAAGCTCTAAATCAGAGTAGATAGAGAAGTGGGAGGCCCCGCTGCACAACTGAGCAACAAGAGAAGTACATTAGAGTCTCTAGTTTGAGAAATCGACGCCGATCACAAGTCTCAACTGGCAGCTTCATTAAATATTTACTCTGCATAACGCCAGTGTCAACATCTATATCGTTGACAGTGAAGAGGCAACACCGGATGCTGGCATTCAGGCAGAGTGCAAGAAAAACCATAACTGCAATGAAAAAGTGTTATGGAGACGAATCAAAGTTTGAGGAGTGTTTGATCACACAGAAGACATTTGTGAGATGCAGAACAACTGAAAAGATGTGGAAAACCCTGTATGCCATCAGTCAAGCATGTGGAGAAGTAAGGGGTGATGGTCGGGGTGGCTTTTGTGCTGGTAAAGTGGACATATTGTACAAAGGTAAAAGGGATATTGAAAGGCCAGCTATCCAAACCATTTTTGCAGCGCCATGCCATACCCTGTGGAAAGCACTTGAATTTGAGCCTAATATGCATCCTGCAACAGGACATGACCCAAAGCACTCCTCCAAATTATGCAAGACTATTTTTAGGGGAGAAGCAGCCGCTGTATTCTATCTGTAATGGAGTGGCCAGCGCAGTCACCAGATCTTAACCCCATGAGCTTTTGTGGAGCAGCTTGAACGATGGTACGCAAAAAGTGCCATTCAAGCCAATCCAACTTGTGGAGGGTCTTTCTGGAAACGCTACTCCCTCCCGCATGGGTGAAAATTCCCTCCAGATACCTCAGAAATTACCAGCCAGAATGCAAAGGTCTCAATGACTGTAATTGGCTGCAAAGGGAGCATTCTTTGACGAAAGAAAAGTTGAAGTAGAAAATTAATAATTTCAAATAAATTATTTCTAACCTTGTCATGACTGACATATTTCTATTCATTTTGCAACTCATTTGATAAAAGTTTTCAGGGAAAACACAAAATTGTCTTGGTGACCCCAAACTTTTGAACGGTAGTGTATGTGTCGGAGAATAATAACCCTCAAATCACCTTTTGTCCTTGCCCCTACGTCCCCTCCTCCACTTCTTCAGCATTTCTGGTTAAAGGAGGGGCCTTTGTGTTTGTCACATGATCATTTCTCAACTGAACTAAACTATCATTTCAAACTTCCTTACTTCGTGCTCTCCCATGCGTAGGTATTAGCTGGTGTTGAGTTATCTGCAGAACAGCTGGGCATCCCTGTCCAGAGAAAGAAAAGAATCAGATGGTCACAACTACTAGCAATAAGGGATATAGGTTTCATCAACCAGGCTATGTACGTAAGAGCGTTGCACAAACAGTGTTCATTTTGAATACATATATTTGCAAAGTATTTTGGAAAAATCTATCTAATGGGATATAATTTCCATTGTGGTACAACCCTTTTAAATGTTGTGGTCCATTGCTACCACGGTGTCTAATAGGTGTAACTGCCAGGATTATAGTCCTTCCCACTTCCAAGAGTGGTTTATGAAATGTGCTGTTCCAAGTTAGTTATTAAATATATATCCATCATGAAGCAGGAGGTAACCTATACAGTTGAGTCGCATTATCAGGATATCTTTCAACGATGGAAGTATTTTGCTCATGAAGGAAGTCTCGTGCTGCGACCTGGCTCAGTGGGTATATAAGGTGTGCGATAGGCTGTCTGCACACACATCCATTGTGGCAATTTGATCCGTTGCAAAAAGGGATAATTTTTGGCTTTTAGGCAAAGGTGTGCAGTTGTGAACTGTTCACGTGCTGCTGTGGTGAAAGTCTATTGTGAGTGCACAAATGGCACCATTGGAAATAATTCACATGGAAACTTTGTGTAAGAAAGTACATGAGGGTGGATCAACACACTCCAGTGAAGCAGCTTACCACCAAAATAAATCTGGGATGGTGCCAGACACCTGTCTAAAAACCGTTCAGAAAACCCTAATGTGTATGGGACTCTGAAGCATATGGATGGTCACTGCACCTCTGCTAACGAAGTTGCATCATCAAAAGAGACTTTCAGTTTTTTATGAAGGTATCAGAATTGGACCTCTGCTGTTTGAAGTGTTGCCTTCCCTGATGAGTCAAGTTTCTTGCTTCATTGAACGGATGGACAGGTGTTTCAAATGAGAAACCGCAAAACAAACACTCTGCAACCATTTCTGGAAGAACACAATCTGGTAATAGCAGCAATATGGTCTGTGGAATGTTTTTGTGGTAGTTTGAGCCCACTCATCCATGTGTACTTTCAACTGATTTGGGTATGAATCCATCCTTGCAGATCATGTACACCCATACATGTCGATTGCCTTCCTTCGGACAGATGGGATTTATCAGCAAGAAAATGCAAAATGTTTGCAAGTGGGTAAGAAACTGACGCAGTGATAGAAAACAAAGGGTAGTGATTAATGGTACATACTTGTCCTGGATCCCTATTACTGGGATGCCACACGGGCTCTATTCTCTTTAACCCCTTCCTGACATTTAACATACATCATAGCTGAAAGTGTGTTCCCACAAATTGATGTATGGGTACGTCATGGAGATCTTGCGAGCTCACAAGCAGAACTCGCAAGATCGTGGCATGGGACCATGGTATTTACCGATGGCATCAGCTGCAACAACCCGTGGCCAGAGTGACTCTGGCTGCGGGAGATATAACCCCTTTCCCTCGCTATCCCGATCTATTGTGATATCGAAGGTACCGACAGGAGGATTGAACTCCTCCTGCATGTAATCGGCGTAGCAAGTGGCACCCAGAGCCGCTACTTGGTCTCCTATCTTACAGCTCCGATGCTTTATTAAAGGGCCAGTACAGCTAAACATAAACACAGAGAATGACCATAATATGAAAACACTGATCACTACAACGTTAATTAAAATTATAGAATTTTATTTTCAGGATTTTGGTTAAAAAAAAATACAAAATTAAAAAGTTTCAATGCAGTTAAAGAAAAAAAAGGATTCCTTTGCTATATTCCATAGTGATGATACTCCAGAATAAAATTACAGCAATTTTAGAGAAATGTGCCCTCCACAATAGTCAGCATAATAGCATTTACAAATATAATACTGAATGGCTACACATCCTTAAAACTGCCACAAACAAGTAGCCGGTGGTAACGCAATCAAGGAGCATGCTCGTCTTGTGGGTTCACAGTGTTTTTGTAGGTTGGGGTCACATAGCGTTTGGCCAATACATTAAATGTATACTTTTGGATAGTACAGAACCGTATGCAAGTTCATAGCTTGACTTATTCATTGAGTAAAATGGCAGAAACGCACAGTCCTAGTGCAGACTTTTGACTTAGTTTGACATAGCGTGTGTTTGGATATGTTTTTTGAGACCCATCCAAAAGCGTGTTCTACTGTGCTTTTGTATCCCACAAAAAAACATGCGTTGGCTTACATTTTCTAATTTTGAAGTCTGACTGACATATGCAAACATAAATGCATACTTTTTCTTTTTAATTTTTTTTAATTTACATCTTGTGATTTTATAGCAAACTATAAAAATGTTTAAAACGTACATAAATGAATGTAAACGTATACAAACGTGTGCCACAACTTTGCGTTTAATATAATGGTGACAGTGGTACATAGAAATCATACTTGTTATTGTGTACGTTTTATTATGGCAACCATTCCGCTCCAAAACGTATCCAATCGTAACATTGAAAGAACACCGTGTGAACGACCCCTTACCTGTGAATTTACTTCCGCACAGAAATGAGTAGACATATACTTGGCTTTTAAGCATGACGTAAAATCTACTACCAGTACAGAAAACCACAAGTTGTATCATGACATAAATCTGTTCCTAGTTTTGATTACTCGATCTATGAGTGGATCTGATTTGTTACCACATTAATATTAGTTATTTTTACTGTTTTATCAAATGTTCAGAAATTTCATTTTTTACAAGCTCCTTTTGTCCTCAAATGGGGGACACGGATGCTGAATCATTGGAAAGAAGCTGTTTTAGTCAATTAAAATGCCCCGTGTAATGCAGTTTAAAAACACAGCGGGAACTAAAAACCCCATTATAGCACATATGTTTTATGAACTTGTTTAGTTGTAATGGGTTTTTGTTAAAGGAAGGAATAATACTGAAAATGAAATAACTGTGAAGGTAGACATCCTGTAAGCCTTAATGGCGTGATTTCATCTTCCTGCTGCATTTATTTTGTTTATTTGGAAGCTGACTGATGATCTTGTATGTTTTAATACAGAGAATGAGTGTGGCACGACGTCTATTGTATCCTTCTGATTTACTTGGTAATGATTGCATTCCTTCATTTTAACAGCTGGAGATAGTTGACGAGACAAAATGTAATATCTCTTAATGTAATTTGAAAGTCGTATAATTAAAATGAATTTGGTTATGGGAAGACTTGGTTGATTTTCTTATGAAAAAAGTGGTTTGCTGTCCTTATGATGGCTCATTTAAGCCTAAATGGACGACAGCAAGGAAGTTACACACATAATGTCACAGGGAAATATTTGTCACAAATGAAAAAGCAAGACGTTGAATATTTAATCATTAGTGATGTAACATGATTAGACATCAGGCTTCAGTCCATGTCTGCGCCTAAGACTCAGGATGGGATGAGACGATCTATGCATTCAAAGACCCCATTCACATCACACTTGGGGGGCCGTTTACACGGCACAGGACGGTTTATCAGACTGGTATTTGAACTGTTTTCGTGCCGTGCACACGGCCACAGGGAGTCGGCTTTTCTCCCCTTCACATAGACTTGTTCTTCTGCCGCCTGAAAATCTACTGCAGATCCATTGTGTGAACAAAGTCGAAGAGTTGAACCTACTCATGAGCTAAGAGGGCGCGTCCCAACGGCACAGGACAAATACTGGTCGGAATTTATTATGCGGGCTGGTAATTTGTCCGTTTTTTGTGCTTCCCCACGCCACAGGGGATGGCTTTTCTCCCTCCCCCTTCCCATTGACCTGTTCATATCCCGTCCGAAAACCAAGCGGAAGAATGAACATGTTCAATGTTTTTCAGGCCGCCCTCAGTCTGAAAAACCGCCTGGCAGAAAACCCGTGCAGTGGGGACTGCTGCACGGGTTTACCATAGAGGCCCGTGTTAAAAGTTTTCACCCAGTTTGCAGATGGTTTTCAAAACCAAAAACAGTCTGGAAAAACCGGGTGAAAACCCCCGTGTCGGGACAAGGCCTTTATGTCCCTGACAGACACCTTAACAAAAAATATTAGGATTTACGAGGCCAACATGACAATGTTTGATCTATTATAAGCCAACATTATAATGCTTTTTGTACTGGACACAAAAGTATGGTAGACTACAACTTGCAAATATGTTCAGTAAATTGCGCAAACATAGTCTGATTTGGACTTTATTTGTGCTGGATTTTTTATTTTTTTGTCCCGCTGCAGCACCCATCAGAATACATTTTTCAAGGTGTCTTGATAGATACTATGAACAGAGGCCAAAAATGTGATATTTAATTTTCCTGAGTGTGGACAGCACAATCTTTTTTAACATAACAAACAATCGAGTAGCTCACCTCATTTTAGATTGAGTTGCCGCCATATGCACTTTCCCCCCTGCCCCAGTAACGCAGAATTTGCACTTTGGTTAGAAAATTGGACCGCGAAAAGGCTTTTTTGGTAAAATTCAAAAAAAAAATAACAATTTATTAGTACCCTTAGGTACAGACATAAAAATCTTCATGAGACAGGGTGACAAAAAACAATGCCGATGCCTAGACACGACAACCACGTGTCTAGGCATCGGTATTGTTTCTGAAGTCAACTGAAGTCAGTTGCATTCATAGATATTGGACCTTGCAGGGTCCCCTAAAACCGACTTTGTATATCGTTGTTGTTTGGGACTATTTTACCACTCGCACAAAATAATTGGCATACTTTAAAAACGAAAGTTGGAGGAATGTTTAAACAGTACCTTGCACGGGGTTTTGGGTAGACAGAAATCGGCAGGGTGGAGACAGTACCAATATGGGATTTTAGAGAAAAGAATATTTTAATTGTTGATGTCCAGATTATTCTGCAATTACATCATCGTTTTACTTGCAAAAACATAAACCCCTTTTGGGGCAGTCCACCCCGGCACGGTTTTCGGACGGGTTTTTTTAGCGGTTTGGGGGGTTTTTTAGACCGCCTGAAAAACCCCTCAAATGAGCACAATTGTGCTTAGGGAAAAACCCCTCAGCAGTCCCCCATGCACGGGGGTTTGCCCCGAGGTTTGCCCCCCCCGGCAAAACAATTTTGAAGCACACTCTTCCGCCGGTTTCCGGACGGAAGATTGCATCTCAAGGGGGGGGGGAGGGCTGTTCTCCGCTCACGGAGAAAAAAGCCGCCCCCCCCCCCGCGCCCCGTTTTGGACGGCCCCCAAAAACACAAATACCCTCCGGCAAACCGGCCGGATTTTTCCCGCCTGTGGATGTCCCTTACACCATGGGAGTGGATTCATTAAAACCTTCCCCTATATTTAGGAAAAAAAATAAAACACCCTTAATAAAAAATGTGAAAATGGGGGGAATCCACCCTAAAACAACCACAGGCAAAGGATAAAATGCTGTTGGTGTGTGGGTTTTTTTTTTTTCAAACAGTAAAACAGTTTGTCAGACAACTATTTTGAACTGATTTTGACAGAGAAAGGGGGGGGGGTGTTTTTTATCCGTTTTTTGTTTTTTTTGTCACTGATTTTGTGCACTGTTTTTACAATGAATTTCAGTCAGGTTTCTGACTTTTTCTCACTGAATAGTTGGTTGAGTGCAATGCATTCCTGATTGGTGCAAGAAACCATGTGATTTTGATTACTCCATCCAGTTCTCACTCCCTAAGCACACAAAATGGCCATTTTTTTTTATATACAATAACGGTTTTTGGAGAGATCTGTCATTTTTTATTTTAGGTACACTTCAACTGTGAGAAAATCTAAAAAAAAAAAAAAAAAAACCCAAAAATCTTTTTACGACTTTTAAAAAATTTTAATTTGCATTTTTTGCATGAAAAAAGATTTGATATAATGAAAAACGAGTAATATTTGGTCCGAAAACCTTTTTTTGAATTACGTCAGAGTTTCCCTTTGATGTTGGCCTAGTTTGCACAATACAGCAGGGGTTTTGGGTCACCTTCCATACAGACCAGATCTTTGAGGTTTCGGGGCGGTCACTGGGCTACATTGAGTTTTAGCTTCCTCCAAACATTTACCTATTGTCATATAGCCCATCCCAGCCTTGCGCAGGTCTAAAATTTTGTCCTTAAAAATAATAAATAATAATTTTTTTTATAGCCCAAAATATTTGCAGCACTTTACAATTTAAAATAAGTAAACATTACACATTAAAAAGTACTTACAGATGAGGGCCCTGCTCGCGAGCGCTTACAATCTATTAGGGTGTATGAGTGAGACGAAAGGTAAAAAGTTTACAAGATACGTTTTAAAAAATATGGAGGTGGTTAAAAAAAAATAAAAATTGGGGGGGGAATTTTACAGTAAACATTTTATAAGATAAGGCCTGTATGCCCTAATGTGGAGTGACAGATGTGTTGTAGCAGGGGGTTAGCAATTTGGGATCTTGGGGAGGCCAAGGGCCTTAGACCGCCTTGGGCTTGACCTTGGTGGGGGAGGGTTTTTTGTGACTGAGTGTGTTGGGAAAGGTTCCCCCCCCCCCCCTTATAAAAGGTAACAATTTTTAAACAGGTCAATAATACAGGTTTTGAGTCAGAGTAAGGGGGTTTCTTAAAGAAAAAATTAAAAGGTCTTTGAGAGCCAAAAATTTTTCCCCTAAAATTGGTAGGTAAAATTTTTTTTTATTTAAAGGCAAAAAAAATCCCAAAATTAATCAAAAATTTCATACAATCCCGATTTTCGGGATTTTTTTTTTTGTTTGTCTCTTAAGGCCATTTTTCCCACAGGGCCTTAAAAAAGGGGAAAGTTTTTCCCAAGTCCTTAATTACCCCGCCGGAGTGCGCTTTTTAAGGGTTTGAAAAAACCCATCCAATTCGGAAAACCCAACAGGTTTCAAGAAAAACTTTTGGATTACTTTTCCTCTCCCTTTCCCCTTGGGGAATACCGCCGGGTGGGGGGAGAAAAATTGAAAAAAGGAAAATTTTTTAAACCCCGGGCGTATACGCACCGCTAGCAATGATAGTCAAAGGGGGGAGAGGTGCCGGCCCCCGGTCCCTCCCCCCGGCCCCCACGGGAAATTGGCGGGGCGTAATTATGTCCCCGAAATTTTTAAAAAACCCCCCCGGGGTACCCTATCCCTTTTACAGTTTGAAGTGTAGCAAAAACCTTTAAAAAATTCAAATGAAAGGGGGGAAAAAATTTAAAAAAAAAATCAAAAGTGTACCCAAATATTATTTTCCCCATTGTTTTTGGGTTTAAATTTGCTCCAACATTTGGTCCCAGCTTTCCCCTGCAAAAAATTTCCCCCGGTTTACCAGAGTGATGGAAAAGGCACTTTTTATGTGAGAAGATAGAGAAAGGAATCTCTATAAATAAATAGTCAAAGTGGGGTGCTATGGCTGACCGCCAACCATAACAAGTAAAATTGTAATTCCCCCCTTTTAACACCCAATGGCCCGGGTTTGCATGGGTTTTGTTCCCTTGGCCCGGGGGGCCCAAATTTTACTTACAATTTAAAAGGGTGACCCAAACCCCGGAAAGGGAAAAACTTTAGAAGTATATATTTTATTTTCTTGTGTTTTATATATTTTCTGTGGGGGCATTTCCTTTCAGGCCCGAGTGTTTTAAAACCCTAGCGAGTTTAAACTCATTTCTCTCTTCTTTTTAACCTTTTGAATAACTAATTTTAGTTTCTAAAAGCCATCGCCTGATTTCTTCACTCTTCTACTCATTTCTCTCTAGAAATCCTGAACCCCAGAAAAGGTTTTCCCTTTTTGTTATTGCCTAACAAGTTTTTAGGATGCAGTCTGCCTGGGAAGCTGAATGTTGTACCGCAAGGGTTCATGTTTGCATTCCATGACAATGGCAGAGCTCCATCAAGCAAAGGGGACTGATCTGAAAAATGAAAAGACTATTGAAAATGTGTTTTTTAGAACAAAAACTGCACTCTCTTAAGTTATATCCCGGGGCCCGACGGGTGGTCATTTCCATTTCCGCTTTTACCCAAAATACGGGAAAGGGCCCTATTGAAAAAACATCAAATACTGAACGGCAGATACAAACCCCGGGAAAAGGGGAAAATACTTTTAAAACCCCAAAATTTTATTTCCATTTATGATACTTTCCATGAGGCAATATCCATTTGAGTGTAAAGGCAGCTCTTATTCGGTCTTACTTGTATGTCTTACTAGAAGTCCACGTTTAGATTTTACCTTGTAAAGCTAAATGATGATTAAGCCCAGATAATGTTATGTGAGATAATCGAGCCATCATTGCTTTACAATGTCTTTCATATTAATGGAAATCCGGCACTTGTATACTGTCGTCTTGTTATTGTCAAGTTGTCTCAAGCCTGCACCTTTGCCCAAAACCCTAAGTTTTATTGAGGGCAGTCACCCCCCCTTTGGTGCCATAGGACCGTAGGGAAAAAATTCGTTCAGTCCAGCCTGGGCCCGGGATTGCACCTAGCTCCCAAAGATAAATGGTGTCAATAGGTTTTTCCTGCGTTGTAAATTGTGTTCTCTTAAGTTGAGTAATAGATTTAAAAAACTTAATTATGTCTAAGGGGGGGAAGCTTTTGGTTTTTAATATTGATTAAAACATAGAGCGCAAAAATTTTTAAAAATTTTAATTATAGCTTTAGGGGAAAATCAGGCAAATGCCTCCTTTTATTATGGGAATGATTGACCTATTTTTTTTAATTAATTATAAATGAGGAATCAATAGTAAGAGCCATGATTATTACTATGAAATGATGTGCATCCAGTGACATTGCATTAAGGGTGATCTTTTTATTTTACAAAAAATGAGTGTAACTCATGGATGTTTTGTATGAAACATTTTGATAGTTTGTATTTAAATAAATAAATTCTATAAATATTATTATTTTTTTTTGGTACATACAATATATTAAGTGGTGTGTGTGTGGCCTATATATATATATTTTATATATATATATAATATATATTTTATATAATTATATAATATATACCAGAAGTTTACATGCACTAAATAGAAAGACACTATGCATGTATGTATGTATGTATGTGTTTATATTTTATATTTTAAAAATGTATGTATATAATATTATATATATTTTATATATATATTATATAAAAATAAAATCACCGGTTTCCGATCTTCCATTTTTCATACTTTTTTGCAAGTAGCCAGTGCTTCTTATGACGAGATTGAAGTCGAGGCTTCAACTTTTTTCAAGCCATCATTCCAGACCTGTGTAATGCGTGTTGCACAGTGCTTGCATGGACATATGTGATCTCACTTTTACGAAACATACGCGCCACCTCCACTGCTGTGTCTGTTGCTTTGGAACTGATGGACCTTGTGATGAGCCAACTTGTTGACTATGATATTTTGCCTGGACGTCCACCTGGCTTTTAAATGGATGAATGGACTTAATTTCATATTCTTCCAGCTGTCTTGGCCTCACATGATGCAGTTTGGCAATTTTCTTGGCTGAGAGACTGCTATCGATGAGCTGGATGATGCGTTTTCTCTTTTCTTGGGAAATCTTCCTTCATGGCTGCTCGGATCGGTGACCATTCACTTGGGAATCGGACTAATAAGACATTGAGCTATTAGGGAATGTGAGAACGGGTTGTAATTTGTAGTATGCAAGAAGAAAAAGATTGTTCCACCACCAGGAGCAGAAGAGTAACAATGCAGTTACATGACAAAGTATTTGCTGACAAAGTATTTGCTAAATAGTTGCAGGTCAAAGTTATGTATGAGATAGCCAAGATTGTCTATAAAATGATGGTAGTCTCCCGTTAAAAGCTGTTGTAGATGGTAAGTTAAGGAACCTGAAAGTCAAAAGTTCAAAACATTGTTACCCTTTTGCTTGTCTGTGTAAAATATATTTATTGGATACAACTTTAGAACACAAAAAGACTTTAAAAAAAAAAAAAAAAAATTGTAAATATGCAAAACCCTGCAGTAAGTAATGAGGGTTCTAAATACGTGGAGATGAAGCAGGAAGGTGATGTCAGGAGTTAGGGCTGCAGCGCCGTTAATACGAGGAATGTGACGGCCTCTCGGGTTTTTGTGTGGGGTTGGGCCCATCACTCCTTATACTGACAGGGCCACCATGATATTCAGACCCCCATACGCCAAAGCGTTGGGCCCCCACATACCTCCCCACCCTCCATATTTCCCCACATGTGCCCATATAGTTTTCGATACAGTGCAGTTCTTTTAGTGACTGCAGGAGACTTTTTCACTTTCCTTTTTTTCTCCATTGGGGCCCAAAAAACCGCCATGATGATTTTCCCCCTGCGACAACGCGCCCCTGCAGAATTCAACAAAATACCAATTTTTTCTATTATTTTCCCTATCTTTGCCCCCCCCCCCTGTGCAATTTTCCCAATCCTTTTGTGTTTAAATTTTTTTACTTCCTTGGGGGCTGGTAGTTAATTTGGGTGGGCCCCCCTTAAGTAGTTAGTGATATATGGCTCCTGGTAGGTAAATAGGTAAAAAGCTCTCACTCCTGTAGGTAGGTATATAGGGCCCCAGGTAGGACTCGCCCTCTTGCTGTGCAGGGCCCCTTTAACAGTCGCTCTGTGGCCCACTCGCATGCCTGGGCCTGCACAGGGGGCCCACCAGAAAACTATATTTTAATTTTAAAGACTGGCTTAAAGCCTGTTCTTAGTTGTGGGGACGGACCCTTCCACCCACAAGGCAGGCCTTTGATTTGTGGGTGGGAAAGGGCCCATCTCTGAAAAAAGAATGTTTAAGGGCCCTGAGGGGCCTCACACATCCCCGGGGGGTGCCCGTGGTCAAGGGCCCTTAAAGGGGTGTTGTTATATATTTTTTTTTCCCCGCTGCTTTTCATGTATTTTTGTTTTTTTGTCCATTTTTTTAAAAATTTGGTGTAAGTTTTGTGCTTCAGTGTCTGCACTTTGTTCATGTGTTTAACCCCCTTAAAGACCCCTTTTGGGGTATGGTACGTCCCAGGGGCCCCAAGGGGCTTTGGGGGGATCGTCCGCGGGCCCCCACGCACGGCCCCGGTGTTTGCGGCAAACGCGTAAAAACCGGCAGTAACAGCGCCCGGGGGGTGGCTCCGTCGGCGTGTTTTACCCATAGGCGCCCCGGCAAAGATGGCCGCGGCGTCTGAATTAAAGCCCTCGGTGCGGTGATCGGCATAAGCGCCTATGCTGCGCCGATCCGATCAGGGCATTGTGGTGGGGAGCCTTTGGGAAGGCTCCCGTCACTTACCCTGGCCCGGGTTTTCCCCCCTTCCTCCCAGAAAAGGGAAATGGGGAAACCCCCCATCTTTGTACACCCTAATGCATTGCCTATGCAATGAAATTAGGTTGTTTTAAACAATCGCGCCACCTGTGGTCAAGTACCACAGGTGGCCTCAATGTTACAGTAAAAAAAAAAAAAAAAAAAGTTTTAAAGTACAAAAAAAGATTAAAAAGTTCAAATCACCCCCCTTTCCCCATTTTAAAAAATAAAATCATTAAAATAAAAAAAAAGTTACACATATTTGGTATCGCCGCGTCCGAAAAAGTCCAATCTATAAAAATATAACATCATTTATCCCGTACGCTAAAACCGTAGAAGAAAAAAATTTCCAAACGCCAAAATTGCGTTTTTTGGTCATTTTACGTCACTCAAAAAATGGAATAAAAATTATCAAAAGAGTCGCATGCATTCCAAACTGCTAGCGATAAAAATTACACTTCAGCCGCAAAAAATGCCCCCTCATTGACGTCCGTAGGTGTTAGTAAAAAAAAGTTATTGGTCGCACAAAATGGCCCCGTGGCGAAATTTAAAAAAATAGAAAATATTTGGTATTTTTTACGGTACTAAAACATAACAGAAAACCCTACTTGTTTGGTATTGCCGGATGCGTAACAACCTGAAGAATACAGATAACACATTATATTTACCGAAGATTGAACGCCGTAAAAGCAAAACCCCTGCAAACATGGCGAAAATACATTTTTTTCACAATTTGTCCCACTTGGAATTTTTTTGCGGTTTTCCCAGTATATTCTATAGTTAGTGAATAACACCATTAGAAAGTACATCTTGTCCGCAAATAAAAGCCCTCGTGTCTATGTAGGTGGAAAAATAAAAAAGTTATGGCTTTCAGAAGGCGAGGAGGGAAAAACGAACCTGTCAACAAAAAAAACGCCGGGTCCTTAAGGGGTTAAGCGGTTTATGATTTGACATTTATACTTGCTGTTACTTGATTACATGCCCATAAACTTAATGCTGACTTGGTGAGAAACAGCCACCTGTAAAACGAAATGTTGTGTGCCGTCTTCTTTACCGTGTTCTTTTCAGCAGTGTTCACAACCAGTCGATTTTCTATTTAGTTTTTTCTTCACATTGGGCCACAGATGTGTTTTTCTTTCTGCTGTGCTCCTATTATATATTTAAGGGGTGTAATATACCCTGTTTCCCCAAAAATAAGACAGTGTCTTATATTAATCTTTGCTCCTAAAGACATGCTGGGTCTTTTTTTCAGGGGATGTCTTATTTTTCCATGAACAAAAAAGTTTGTTGAACAAAAACATCATAATTTATTAATATACTGTAGTCGTACCATCACATCAGCATAACCAGCCAAACTGACTTCCATCAAGAATTTCTTGTGACTCTATTTCCATGTACAACAATCTATGGTACATTTACCGATCCCGGTATTTATGAACAAAAAGACAGTCATGTCATCATCTTCTGGAATCATCCTAACTCTCCAAACCCTGATTTTATGGTGAATTTCTTGTGACTCCATTTCTGTTAGAATTATTGGCCCCAATCTCTAATGTCAAGCAATAACACTTTCCTTAATGAGCACCTTTTGTCTAGGTAGCCTCCCACACAAAATAATACCCATCTAAATGCTATTGTATGGGAGCTGTAGCAATAACCGCTAGGCCTTATTTACAGGGGAGGCCTTATACAGGCAGTCCCCAGGTTACAAACAGGATAGGGACTGTAGGTTTGTTCTTAAGTTGAAATTGTATGTAAGTCGGAACAGGTAGATTTATTAAATTTAATTCCAGCAAAATTTTTTTTTTTTAGTTTTGGATAGTGCAGGGAACAGTTTTTACATTTGTTTTGCTGTCTGTGCCCTTTTTTAGAAGATTTCACCTAACGTTCTGTATCTCATGTGCAGCTGTGGCATGCAGGCTCTTGGTTATCATGGTGCGTGACTCAGTGTTGAATGTCAGCCATGCCCATAAGTCTCCGTTTCTAACTAGGGGATGTATGTAAGTTGGAACGATGTAAGTCGGGGACTGCCTGTATTTAATAATCTTGAAAAAGATGGAATAGGTCTTATTTTCGGAGAATGTATTCTTTTCAGGGAAACTGGGTATTAGCAAGAGAACAGACCATCATTGACATGGAAAAAGATCTGAGCATCTTCGATGGCTTACAACTGGGTCAGTACATATCTAAAATGACCGTTCTGGCAGGGTGTTTTCTAGGTATGCAGTTGTTCATATCTACCCAAAGTGGTGTAAGGAAGGACAACGGTAAGCGATAATCCTTGAAAGGAAATCTGTTACCCTGTTTGCGCTGAGGGCAGGAAAAAGTAATGTCAGATGAACATATTTTAACCATGTTAGTTAAAAGCGACTCGGTTTTTTCTGAAACCTACAGTTTATTACTATTAGTGTGGTGTTTTCTGGTGTTTTCATGCACTCCACTGATTGCTATGTCTGCCTATTAGCTCATGAGTAGGTTCAACTCTTTGGCTGTGTTCACACAACGGATCTGCAGTAGAAATCGAGCCCATACCCTTTGATATCCACCATAGAGTTCCACTTCATAAGTAGTACTGGGCTACGGTTTTGAGTGTGGAATAATCCCACGTCTTGTTTTTCCAATGTGGTTTTTGATGCACAGTTCATGTGGAAATCTTGTGAGTAAGTGGCACATTAGGGCAGATTTATCAATTGTGTCACTTAGAGAAAGTAAAGTTAGATTAGACAGTTTTACAATGTGCCACCTTTATCGCAGTGTTGATAAATCTGGTGCAGGTTAGAACTGTCTAGTCTAAGTTTGTACCATCTTCAAATTGGCTTATTTTTGCGGCAGAAACTGCGTCAATTTCTGGCGAATTTTTGTACGTGATTAGGTCACGCCCTTTCCAGAGAAACCACACCCCTTTATGAGGCCACACCCCTTTGTCGGATAAATCTGCCCAATTCTCTTTTTAACCTGTGAGCGAAGTGATTGCACCATAGTTTACTATGGGGGTCCTCCTGCCAAATGCACACGGGTCTCAACATGGTGGAAGTTCTAATGTTTGAACATAGCCTCAATGAACAGAATTTGCTCCCTGCTGCAACTAATAAGCTGTAAAACTACTTCCCACCAATGAAGAACAATGTCTACTTAGTTTTGTGTATTTAGGCTGAGCTTTTACCTCTCGGAATCCTTGGACTCCTAGTGGTTCATGGAGTTCTTTACTGTATATGTCTATGTATCTATGGAGGGTTTATCCCATCTTGTGTGTTGATGGGATAGGATAAGTCCTCATTTTATGAATGGTGGGAGGCCGACTTCTGAGAGCTAATTGAGGAAGCCTTCTTTATCTACAGGTGTCTGGCAGACACTTCACTATTATAGTGTCTATTCTTTATGAACAAACCGTATTTATATTCTTTGTGTAGTTTAACCCTGCAGGCATTGCTAAATGAGCAGCTTGTTGGTAAGCTCTTATGGTTTCTCCTTGTTCTGTGGTCTTGTGGTGTGACATCTCTGCAAGATATTTTAATATATAAATTAGCATATAAATAGAAGCCTTTTCTGTAAGGCCTGTTTAAATAAACTAAAGCAAAATAATATTATTCATATTGACAAGCATTTTAAACATGCTGTAATTTATAGGGAACAAAATAAGCTTATGGCTGAACGATGACAGTGAGGAATGCAACCTGCTAACTTGTCTGGTCTGGGCACTTGAAGTACTTTATTATAGAACTGCTTTATGTGCAAACCTCGCTCTTTTTGTTCATATACCACTTAATGTGAATTATTTATATACAACCTGCATACCATGCATTGAAAAATCACACCCTGGAAATGCATTTTCTGCTACGATTGAATATAGATCATTTTCAAATGTGGTCATTGTAAGGTCATATATACCGATCAGGCACCAAAACAGCTCAGCTTTGTTGAGTCATGAACTCCACCAGACCTCTGAAGGTGTCTTGATATTTGGCACCGAGACAAAAGCAGCAAATCCTTCAAGTCCTCTTAAGTTGTGAGGAGGGGCCTCCATGGATAAGTCTTTTCCAACACATCCCTAGATGTGGAATTGGATTGAGATCTGGGGAATTTAGAGGTAAAATCAACACCTTGACTTTTTAAATTTTTTTATTTTTTGCCCTGTTACGCAAATAATTTCTGAAGAACTTTTGCAGTGTGGCAGGGGTATTATTGTGGTATACCTATCACAAAGCATTATAGGTAAGGAGCTGGGAAGCTCACTGCGTCCTCTATTGGATGTAACAAATCCTCAATTTACTTCTGATTCACTGAATCTTTGAGAAGCAAAAAGGAATATTAGTCAAGCCAATATTGCTCATCTACATACAGCCGTTTTGGGGTTTTGCCCATCAGTGTAGAGCAGAGCGATACTGGCTTGACTAGGTGGGAGTGGCTGAGAGAAGGGGAACCTCTCCTTATGGAGAGCACCAGTTAAGGTGTGTAGTGTTAGATTGCCTTTTAGCCCACTACTAAGCATCTGCATATCACAAGGCATTATGGGAAAGGAACTGGGAAGCTCACTACCTAATCCTAGACAACTGCACTTCTCAATATGTTGAAAAGGTTTCTACCAATGTTCCTTGCGTACAAACAAATATATGCTCTTAACCCATCTGCAGTGTTTTATCAGCAGCACAGGAGCTTATCTCTCTTACTGATAAACTTGACCCCCTTTAGAGCGTTCTAGCCTTCTGTCCTGTTTAAATCCTTCATTATAAGTCCCTCTAACAGGCTCAGCTAGGAATAGTAGAACTGATATGTCAATCACTGCTGTAGAACCACCCATAGCCTGAACAGAAAGTAAGAGCTTGAAGTAGGCTGTGAAGAGCAGGCTCTGTGAAACTGCAGGATGAGAAAACCCTTTCAAGGAACAGATTCTAGACAAAGTTCCCATTTTCAGGATCTCTACCCTGTAGTTAGGCTAATAGGTACTGACAGGGCAAATTTGCCCCCTTATGCACTTTGTTTGAGATATGGGCCTAATCCAGGACAAAATTGCCATATAAGTCGTGCAGAATTTGCCCCAAATTTGTCTCGACTTTGTGGCAAAATCGGTAGCTGAAGTTGTGAGCTGTCTGAACCTGGCCCTTAGTGGATCTTAAGGGTGGTCCCCTGTCCTGAATTTACAGAGAACTAAAGCCAAGACCTGCTAGAAAACCGTGCATTTGCTCTTGGGGATCTATCATGACCTTATGTTTCATGCAGGGATTAAGGATTTTAGTGGACACTGGAATGTTCTTGATCACTGGAGTGGGATGACGGACTCCGAAGTGGGACTCCCTGTGAGCAGCTGATTACTGTGGGACACTGTTAACCAGAAAATGTGTCTCCGAACACACAACCTGGTCAGGGTGGCCATGTATAATAAAAGAAGAGGCTGATGGTTTAATAATTATCTGGTGCATGATTGTTCCACAAGCACAGCCCTTGGTGTATATTGGCCAGGCATGATCACTCAGGCTAAGGACAAATGATCTTTCTGGGAGTATACGGAGAACATTGGGGCACATTTACTTGGGCATTGCCACTTAAATTCTGGTGTCCTTTGTGAGTGTAAACTGGCATACATACTTTACACCAGTTTATTATGAGTTCTAGCCACTAATGCATTGCATTCCACAAAAGGAGTGTGACCTCGATGAAAGGAAGTGACCTTGCATAATAATAATAATAATCTTTATATAGCGCCAACATATTCCGCAGCACTTTACAAATTGGAGGGTAAACGTACAGACATTACACATTAAAAGTTCTTACAGAGGAGACACAAGGTGTGAGGGCCTTGCTCGTGAGAGCTTACAATCTATTAGGGTGTATGGGTGAAACAAACGGTGAGAAGGGCCAAGTTTACAATGGTCCAGCCATGTGTCATCAATAGGGGGTGGTTTACATGAAAAATGGATGAACCTGCCACCCAGACAGTACATCTATATACAGATAAGTGCTCGCGAGTGCCCTAGTGTAGGAAGTGACACATGTGTGGGATAGCAGTTAGGGATCTTGGTAGGCCAGACCGAGAAGATGTGTTCTCAGGGCCCTCTTAAAACTATGAGGGTTGTGAATCTGCCTAATCGCCCGCGGTAGCATATTAGAGAGAACTGGTGCCGCACGTGTGAAATCTTGGAGACGGGCATGGGAGGTTCGGATGATTGGCGAGTGTAACCTGATATCAGCAGCAGAGCGGAGAGAGCGGGTCGAGTGGTAGACAGAGATGAGGGAGGAGATGTAGGGGGGTGCAGCGTTGTGGAGAGCTTTATAGGTGAGAGTGATGAGTTTATACTGTATCCTGTACTGAATGGGCAACCAATGCAGTGATTTGACATG
This sequence comes from Phyllomedusa bahiana, assembly GCA_025379985.1. NCBI lineage: Eukaryota > Metazoa > Chordata > Amphibia > Anura > Hylidae > Phyllomedusa > Phyllomedusa bahiana. The sequence continues at coordinate 189,163 of JAODAL010000821.1, read as the reverse complement.
GGGTAGAGGCATCAGTATAGCAGCTGGAAAGAAAGATGAGCCTGCCTGCTACATTCAGGACAGATTGAAGAGGGGAGAGTTTGCAGCAGGGCTGTGGAGTCGGAGTCGGTGCCTATTTTGCAGGAGTCTGAATCGTTCTAAAAGGGTCCGACTCCCAAAATATATAATAAGTTGCTCCAGTTAGTTCGATGCAGTGCAAAGAGTAAGAGGAATTGGGTCCGGCCGGTACTCCTGCTCCCATATCTTCAGCCTCATCACATGAGGAGTGTAATTGATGACATGGAGCAGGCCATGCGCTGCCCCAGGGGAAAAGATCCCGCTCCCATGGCAAACAGATTTCAGCAAAATGTTTCACCTGCTTTCAAAGAAGTAGAAGAGTTCAACCATTCATCAAAACGGACTGTGGCTGAGGCAATTCCTTTATACCCTGGCATTGTTAGAGATGTTGCCCCTGTGGTCACCGCTTTGCCCCAACCTAGTGTAGTGTAGAGAGGCCGTTCTCTAGCCTGGAAATAATGAGATCAGATGTGAGGTCATGTATGCAGGATCTGATGGAGGCAACACTATTTCTCAGAACAAATTCAGAGACTCCACAAATGTTCCTGCAGTGTTTTGCATATTTACAATTTTTTGTGTGTTCTAAAGTCATATAATATAATTTACACTGACAAGCAAAATGGTAACAATGTTTTGAACTTGTGACTTTCAGGCTCCATATCTCTCCATCCACTACAGCTTTGCACATGAGGCTACTGTAATTTTATATACAGTCGTCTTGCATATCTTATACATAAAGTTGACTTGAAAGTATTTAGCATCTGCTTAGTTCTGCAGATTCTTTCCTGTAACTGCATTGTTACTGTTTTGCTCCTAAAAATCAAAATGTTTTTTTTTTTATTATTTTGTTAGTATTTGGGAAATCCACCTTTTGGTTTTCATCTCTTCTTGATTCCTTCTGGGCTCTGGATCAGATTCAAACATGTCTTGACTAAAATCTGATCCCAGATCTCTTCTACACATTCCCAATATTGGTGCAGACTGGACTTGGATACAAATACAGCTTTTTCTTAAACTCTACCCACAAGTGTTCAAAAGATCAAAACATTGTTACCCTTTTGCTTGTCAGTGTCTGTTCTACCTAAATTGCTTGATTATTAATCATAAGGTGATAAACAGCCGGATATTACCATTTTACTACAGTAAAGTTATCACTTAAACATGCGCCATGTATGAGGGAGTCAGGAGTCGGAGGTTTGGGAAATTGAGGAGTCGGGAGTCGGGGCTTTGGCTTGCCGACTCCACAGCCCTGGTTTGCAGAGAGGGAGGCCGATTAGCAAGGAGTTAGAGTAGTCAAGACGAGAGAGAATAAGAGCAACAATGAGAGTTGGACTTGTTTCCACAGTGGGAAACGGACGGATTCTGGAGATGTTTTGAGGTGTAGGTGACAGGAGCGGACAAGGGATTGGATATATGGGGTGAAGGACAGATCAGAATCTTGTATAACCCCAAGACAGTGGGCCTGCTGCCTAGGAGAAATGGTGGTACCACATACTGAAACAGAAATAGCAGGGTGGGGTTGGTTACTAGATGGCGGAAAGAAAAGTTTAGTTTTAGTAAGGTTTAATTTCAGATGGAGAGAGGACATGTCAGAGACAGCGGACAGACAGTCACTAGTGTTTTGTAGGGAGTAGGACTGATGTCACGGGAGGTGTATAATTGGGTGTCATCAGCATAGAGATGGTACTGGAAGCCAAATCTACTGATGGTTTGTCCAATGGGGGCTGTGTACAATGAAAAGAGGAGAGGACCTAGAACTGATCCCTGAGGAACCCCAACATCAAGAGATAGAGAAGAGGTAGATCCGAAAAAAGAGACACTGAAGGAGTGATCAGGCAGGTCAGATGAGAACCAAGCAAGAGCTGTGTCCTGGAGGCCAATGGCGCTGAGCAGGCTGAGGAGAAGGCGGTGATCCACAGTGTCAGACGCTGCAGAGAGATCTAAGAGAAGCAGCACCGAGTAGTTACCCTGGGATTTTGCTGTTAGGAGGTCATTTGAGACTTTAAGGCAGTTTCCGTGGAGTGTAGGTTGCGGAATCCGGATTCCAGAGGGTAAAGAAGAGAGTTAGTAGAGAGATAGCGGATTAGGCGAGAGTAGACCAAGCGTTCCAGGAGCTTAGAGATGAAGGGCAGATTAGAGACTGGTCGATAATTAGCAACACAGGACGGGTCCAGAGAGGTCTTTTTTAGTAAAGGGGTTATGATGGCGTGTTTAAAGGAAGATGGAAAGATCCCAGTGGAGAGAGAGAGGTTATAGATACCAGTAAGGTGAGAGAGGACAGCTAGAGAAATAGACTGGACAAGGTGGTAGGGAATGGGGACAGTAGAGCATGTGGTGGGGCGCGCAGACAGAAGCCTGGACACTTCTTCCTCTGTCGTCAGGTCAAGGGCTGAGAGCAGACTAGAGGACGTGCAGGAGGGGGGGTATAATTTAGGGACTGAGATGTTTTGCCGGATATTTTCAATTTTCTCTTTGAAGTGAGTGGCCAGGTCTTCAGCACAGAGGTCAGTGATCGGGGCCTGAGCTTTAGGCCTTAGGAGGGAGTGGAAGGTGTCAAATGGGCGTTTTGGGTTGTTGTGTAAGGTTGAGATGAGGGAGGTGAAATATTTTTGTTTGGCGCAGTGAAGGGCAGTGTGGTAAGTCCTGAGCATGAATTTGTAGTGGAGAAAGTCTGCATGTAGCTTTGACTTTCTGCACAGACGCTCAGCACACCTGGAACAGCGCTGCAGAAAGCGAGTCTGAGGCGTGTGCCCAAAGGGTGCTCTTTGGGGGTGCGGTGTGCGAGTGGTGCCAACATGTCCAGGGTGATAGTGAGAGTTTCATTGTAATGCTTGACAGCCAGATCAGGACAGGAGAGGGAGGAGCTTGGGGCCAGTGAGGACTGTATTGTGTCTGCGAGGTCCTGAGTATTCATGTGGTGGATATTTTAGAATGTGTGATGGGCAGAGAAGGCTGAGAATTAGTGAAACGAAGGAGATAAGGTTGTGGTCAAAGAGAGCATAAGGAGAATTAGTGAAGTTAGAAAGCGGGTTGGCTCAGCCCATAACACAGTGTGGTAAAAAATATGTGCCAAATTTTGCTGCAATGATAGGTGTGAATTAAATGAACTTAACAATGGTATAATGTTAAGTGTCTAACTCTCGCACCGTTTTAGACTGACTATTCTAAGTTTATAGTGTCCAAGTATTGGGCAGCTTTAAAGGGGTTGTCCACCTTCTAAGAATATGAAACGAGCAGCTCCCATGCCTCTAGTTAAAGAAAAATAAAAACCTTATACCTACCTTCCGCCAGTCCCTGGTTGCAGCGCTGCATCTCACCGGTCTTCTATTGACATTCTGACACTTCTGAAAGGGGATGACACTGCTGTTCACTCCTGAACGAAGTAAATTAGTGTCATCTAAAGACTGCCTGTGGAATGTCTTAAAATACACTTATATGGACCTCTTATATTATTCAAACCGCATGTGCTGGAGTGAATGGTTGGGCGCCTTCCTCCTCACCCTTCTATCTTCATAGCATATATAGAGATCACTCCTTAAATTCATATAAAACTTGACAAATTTTTTATTATGCATAACTCTATGCTGTATATAAACTTTAAACAGTCAATTTGCAGTTGCGGTTTGTATAGATATCCTGGTTTGGAGTTTTTTTCAGGTGCTTCAGAGAGCGATCTTTCTCAGTCCTTCAGCCATGAAAGCCGCCTCAGCTGTGTGTAACACCGCAACGCCTAGGGGACACGCCCCTTCTTCAAGATTGACGACCGTAATATACTGTGAATTAATCTAACAAGTGTGAAATGTGAATGATGTAAAAAAAATTTTTTTATAAAAACAAAATAATTTGAAAAAAAATTGAAAACAATCCTGCAATAATTTATAAGTGAACTTGAACTATTCCCCCAAACAGTGCCACTTGTCCCGAATAAACCGAGGCTTCATACAACTGCATCATTGAAAAGTTACGACTGTTGAAAAGCAAGGGGGCAAAAACTAAAAAAATAAATGTGCCGGTCATTAACTACTCTTCAGGTGTTCGGCTTGAGGGGTTAAATCTCTGCACAGTATGTGCCTACTAAATCTGCATGTGGGCTTCTCTCCTTGTCTAGAAGATTCATAATGGCTCACTCATGTCAGGAATGAGTCCTACGTCAGCTACATACTTGCTGTTATTATATGGTTTTCTATCTCACAAATAAAACATATTAGACTATGGAAGTTGACTATGGTTGGTCTGTTTGTAGCTTTCTGGTATATATCCCTGCAGTGCCATTGTATTGCACATGACAAAGCTTTATGGTAGGCCAGTAGCCTACATGTGGCCATTTTCCTGTCCTGATTCCTGTCCTTAGCGGTTGACACAAGAGTTGGATGTCTATGCTACAGGAGCATTCTGATGAACATATTGTTGAGCATAGTGCCAGGATAAGTGTCCTAGCTGCCCATGCGGCAGGAGCCTGTGCAGATTGAGGTGAATGCCAGTGAAGGGATGGTGCTACATTGGACATAAACCCTCTAAGGCTAGGTCTCCACTGCACACGTTTTCAGCCGTGTTTTTCAACGTTTTTCATTTTCTAAAACTGCTGAAAAAATGACTGAAAACAGGTCTTGTAGACTTTAATAGTAAAAACCTTCTGTAGTCCCCACAGACCTTTTTTTCTGCTCGTTTTTGATGCTGGGTTGCTTTTTGAAACATGTTGAAAAAAACAAACAAAAAAAAAAAGAAAGGGGCAGGGCAGAAAATTGACTATTGGAGTCTGTGTAAAGCACTGGACGTTTTTTGGTGCCGTTTTTTGCAGAAATTCATAGCAATTGTAATGCTGTGCATTTCTGAAAAAAAAAAAAAAAAAAGCAGTGTGCAAAAAAACTGTTTTTATAAAGGTTTTTAAAATGTGTTTTTCAGTGAGTTATTTGTCAAATACCGTGTAGACCTAGCCTAAGGGTGCTTTCACACGGTGCGTTTTTGATGCATTTTTCAATGCATTTTTTGTGCAGGAAGGCACAGCAATTAATGCTGTACATTACTGCACACCAATTGCGGCAAAAATCGCTGTAAAATCGCGGTAATTACCGCGATTTGCCGCGATTTTTGTGCAGCAATGTACAGCATTAATTGCTGTACCTTCCTGCACAAAAAATGCATTGAAAAACGCATCAAAAACGCACCGTGTGAAAGCACCCTAAGGATGCAGCCTGTTTTGGTCTTCGGTATGCAGTCCCATTTGTTAAGTCTAATGTGAGTTGAAACATAATTCAGGAATATTTTTCCTTTGCAAGTGTTTCTGAAATTGTTTTTGAGACATAGTGTAGTTTATTTTGGTACAAAATTCTCGATGCAGTTGGTATTTGTAAAAATGCAAACAAAATAAAGACAAGTTTACAAAAATGTTTCAATTTTGAAAAAGTACATTTTTTCCATTCGTATTGAGGTTTAGCTGAAGTGTTTTTATTTTTTCTCATAAGGGGTAGTAAGAAAAAAACAACACAATTTCTTCAGACTATGGTTATATCATATGTGGTTGTAACCTGTTGTTTAATCACCAGACACATGCTGTGGACCAAACGCTGATACCAGCACCATGCGCTGTACAGATATAATGGAGGTCGAGCAGGGGTTTATCACCGATCAACATGATCCATAATAATTGTCCTATTTCTGGGGTCCATCCACTGGGATTACCACCTGTCACCAGAATGAGATCCCTGTTTAAATGCAGTGAAGGTCAAGCCTGTGCCCTGCTGCTGTATTCGGTGTGCTGTACTCAGCTGTCATTGAGTAGAGCGACAACACACGTTCTATCCCGCTACATTGTGCGTTATGGGGTGAAAAGAAGCTATTGTGATGGGAGGAGGTCCCAGTGGAGGGGTCGACAGTAACTGGACATTCTTGTGGATAGGTGATGAATATCCATTATGGGAGCACCATTTTAATACATGTGGTTGCCCCTGACACACGCGTCACACAGCAGCATGCTAATAATACTATTGTGCAACTGAATTGGAGGTCGTTTCACCTAATGTGAGCTAAACCCCCTGATGATTGGTACAATTTACACCCTGTTCATTGACTATTCCCCTTCTTGGGTGAAGTAGACTCTCTATACTTTAAGTTTAGTTATTTCTCTTTCAGATGACAAGATGAGAACTTAAAAAAGAAAAAGTCTTGTGTTTTCAAGAGAAAAATAAAACCAAGATGTGTCCACCATGTGTATACAAATTGTCAGTGTAATCATTTCTCTAGGGGTGCGATATACATTTGGATTAGGTATTGATTTCTGCAGCCCTAGTAAATGAGCAGGTGTTGTTTGGATATTGAAAAACATTCTGTGACTCCAGTGTTGGTGGAGAAAGAATCAGAGCACAGAATGCTCACGTATCTGTTGACCTTTTCCTAAAATCCGCTCGCTGTCCTGAATTTCAGATCTTTGCTTTGGAGTTTATTGCAAGTGGATGCAGATTAACATAGAATCTACCCTTCAAATGCAATTGAACCTCTTTTCTCTACAGGTGACATTTTGGAAGCCGTACGTTATCAGAATGGGGATTTCTAGTCAAAGTACATTGAATACGTTGTTCTTTAGCAGTGCCAGTTATTTGCATTTGGTTCAGGGCCGTCTTAACAGCATTATGGGCCCCTGGGCCCCCAACCAGACCACGCAGCAGCTCCTAAGTTATATAAAATGCTGCGTAGCCTGGTCTCTGGGGACACAGGATGGCTGACCACATGATGGAGGGGCTATAAGTGTCATGGACAGCCATCCTTTGGCGCCAGACCAGGCTATGCAGCATTTTATATAACTTAGAAGCTGTTGCGTGGACTGGCCTGGGGGCACAGAATGGGCACACATTAAGTTATGTAACCTCTGCTTGTGGCCAGCCAGCCACCCTGACCCGTGCCACTGTCCCCCCAGTGTGTCTCATCATATAGTACTGGCTATGTGGCCCGGCCATTACTATATGATAAGAGAGACTCTGGGGGACAGTGGCACGGCTCAGGATGGCTGGCTGACCACAAGCAGAGGTTACATGATAGTCATGTCACTGTCTCCCACCCATATGTCCATGTCACTGTTCCTCACTCATTTGGCCATGTCACTGTGACCTGGCCAATCGAGTGGGGGACAAGACAATGACATGGTCATATAGGTGGGGGACAGTGATATCAAGTCACTGTCCCCCCAACTCGGGCCATAGTATACCTCATGCTGAGGCCAGCCTGGTGCCCATCTGCTGCTGCTGCTGCCGCCTCTGAAGTGGTGCCCGGCTGCTGTAAGAAAGGGGCTGTGGAGGTGGGACCTTTTCTTTTTTGAATTTTTACTTACTGGCCAGTGGGCGGCTGCGCTGCTGCACTAAAACGACATTTCCCAGCGGCCCGGCGGGGTATGGAGAAGACTGGCCGCTGGGAGTACCTGCTGCCTGATTGATGCCGCGCCTGCGCTTTACAGTTCACAGCGCAGGCCGGGACGGCACCGCCTATCTTCACTGCGGCGCTGCCCTGCCTGGGCTGTGAATAGTAAAGTGCAGGCGCGGCATAGCAACGATAGCTGGGGCTGGCGCGCAGGGCCCCTGCTCAATTGTCGCGCCTGCGCTTTACTGTTCAAAGAGCAGGCAGGGCGGCGCCGCAGTGAAGATAGGTGGCGCCGCTCCGACCTTGTGCTGTGAACTGTAAAGCGCAGGAGCAGCGTAACAAGGGGCCGCGCTGCTGCTCTCTGACCTCCGCAGCCCGCACCGCCCTGCCTGCGCAGCCTGGGACAAGTAACTTAGCGCAGGCAGGGCGGAAAGAGCTGTGTCTGGGCTCCGGCGGGCGGCGGTGAGTGAATCCATTGGGCCGGGCAGGCAGTCGCCCGGGCCCCCAGGTGCCCCCTGGGCTTGGGGGCCCCCGGGCATTGGCCTACCTGGCCCAATGGAAGAGACGCCCCTGATTTGGTTGCATATGTTTCATTTGCCTAAACACCTAAAGCACTGTGGTGCAGAAATATTTATTTTCATGCTAAAAAAGGCAAGAGGTTAAAGGGGTTGTCTCACTACAAGGATTGCTTTTTGTTTTAAAGATCTTGCAAAAACAAGTCACTTTGCAATATGTGTCCATTAACAGTGTCCTATCTATTCTGAGATATCCCCTCTTGTATGGGCTGCATCAGCTCCTCAGGTCGATATAGCTACAGACCTGTTTGATCCATCCTGATAGGCTGTCAGCACTGGTCGCTATAGCTACAGACCTGGTTTCTACTGCAGCCTATTGGAAGCCAGTAAACACGTCCCTGAATTCAAAATGAAACCAAGAAAACAGGACAAATCAATGTAGTGAGACAACCCCTTTAACATGAAGCATAAAGAAACCTTAATAAAAGTAGCCTATTGTGCTATAGTGTTGATCCAGAGGAGGCAAAAAAAACCCTATGAGGCTAGGGCCACCTTTATAAATATCTTGAGAAACTGTATGGCAAGCTAGTGGTAGCTTATGGCAGTGTTACTGCTTTTAAAATTGTATTGCCATGTAGCAATTCTATGCAGTGTTGCCTGGAGAACACAGGCCACAATAGGCCAAAATCGTTGTAAATGACACATTCTTAAGTTTTTCGTGTACCCATTTTACCTTTGGTAAGTATAGGGGAGATTCATTAAAACTGAAAAGCTGCTGCCTATAACAACTGATCAGGAGACATTGATTGGCTACTCTGGACAGTGACTCCATGTTACCTATAGGGTATGTTCACACGGCGTTTGTGAAATACGTATTTGGGTACCATATTTAACCATGTCCAATCAGTTTTCAAATACGAAACGTTGTTCAGACGATACATATTTTACAAACGTTATTGTTTTGCATTTTACAGATCTGTCCAAAGAAGTGACATGTCGCTACTTGATCCGTTTTACACATTTAAAAGCCAATAGTCCCAATAGGGTACTTTTTTGCAGTTCAGAAAACGTATCCAAATACGTACCACACTTTGGGATACATATTTGGATACGTTTTACGTATTGTAAAAACTTATTTAACAGGTGATTTAATCTGCCCTTTCTGAGAACAGGATGTGATAAAGGAAGAGAAGCTGAGCTCTGTGATATGTTTTTATATAATTTTCTAGCAGGATTTCTGAGTAAAAGAAGCAGGTAAAATATAAAGAGTAAGTGAAAGTAGTGTTTCACCACCCAAATACAATGCTTCACAGTTTGCTATGTATACACACTGATTAAAAAATAAAATTGTCAATCACTAGATGTTGCTACAGTAAGCAGTAATTCCACTATCCCTTTTAAGGGGGTATTCTTACCATGCTGTTTCATAGGTCCTACTCTTCACAGGCAGCTTCAGACTCACTTTCTGGTCAGGCTGTGGCTGGTTCTACAGCAGTGATTTGCAAATTATCTCTACTATTCCTGGCTGAGCCTGTTAGAGGGACTTTGCTACTAGGAAGGTTTAAACTACAGGGCAGAAGTCTACAGCACTTTGGAAGGTTAAAGTTTGTCAGTAACTTAGATAATCTGTGTTACAGGGAGCAACACTAGAGTAAAATAACGTGTTAAATATATTGCACACAAAGCAATTTTTAAAAAAAAAAAAAAAAACACTTCCAGGATTGAGAGATTTTGCCTCCCAAAAAGCAGGTTTCAAGGCAATGAGAAAGTCCGGTCCCTCCCCCCTGCCCCACTCCCAAAAAAAATAAAAAAAAAATAAATAAATAAAAAAAATGGTACCCATTAAAAATGTCAACTCATCCCGCAGAAAACAAGCCCCATACACAGCTCTGTACACAGACAAATCCTTCACATATTTATTTATTTTTTTTACGTTGAAGTTAATAGTGAACGGATGCAAACGGATAGCTGTCAGTTTGTGCATCAGATCTGTTTTTTTCTTTTCCTTTCATGGAAGACCCAACACATATGTGAACCAGGCTTTAGGATGTCTGCAAACCTGTAACGGTGCATACAGAATATCCTAAATGGGATATCTATAAAAAACGGCAGAATTGGGTACATCTGTGTTCCAGTTGCACTTCACTGGTAACTTCTATTATGTCCTTTTATATGATATATTTTCCCTTTTTATGGCGTGTATTCTCGCCTAATCGCCAATCTCGGAGTCCCCCACACCGTTCTAAATACTTTATAAAAAATAGATGGCGAAAATATGTTTATCAACTCTTTACTTTATATCAAAATTTTTTCATACATTTATATAGCCTACATTGGCTTACCATACATTTTATCGGAAGGTTGGAGAACAACGCTCATCCTCTTGTTCAAACTTCCTTATTTTAGTCCATCTTGTAAACAAACTGAGGAGACACGCCATTCGGTGCTGCCGCACATACTGCAGTACTGAACACGAGGATGAGCGTGTTTCTCCAACCTTCCGATAAAATGTATGGTAAGCCAATGTAGGCTATACAAATGTATGAAAAAATTTTGATATAAAGTAGAGTTGATAAACGTATTTTCGCCATCTTTTTTATAAACTTCTATTATGTCCATGAATAAGGAATAAAAACATAAAATGTGCCAAAAAAAAGAAAGGGAAAAAAGAGACATTTTGCAATTTCACCTTCACTTTACTTAAATTTTTAAACACCAATAAGATTAGAACACTTTCCAAATACTTTACTTTAAAGGGAGCAATTGTTTAGATGGAGTCATTTATGGGGGTGTCTAACACACAGGCCCTTTTAAAGCAACATCAGAACTGGTCTATTAAAAAAAAAAAAAAAAAAAAAACTGTTGCAAACTTTCCTGAAAATGTGAAATATTGCAACTAACTGTATAAGCTCCATAATGTAGTAAAGATATTTAAAAAATGATGCCAATATAAAGTAGACATATTGTCACAGAGGCAGGTGGTGTATCCTCTGGATCACTGCCAAAGAGGACTTCAACCCTGCCAGGGAGCAGAGTCTATGGAGGCCCCTGGTATTCATCACTACACACCACAAGGCAGGTTGGGCTCCGCTGCTCCAGTTGTGGCCGCTCGTGGTGACAGCTTAGGTGTAACAAGGTACAGAGGCAGCAGGCTGAGACGTAGTCACTGGAAAAAAGGTCAGGGCAGGCACCAGGCAGAGAATAGTGAGGTGCATGCAGTGATTGGCGGTCTTTAGTGCCTCTCTACAGTACACTGCGGTATTACATGTCCTGTATTGTTCTTGCATGTAATAGTACAATGCATGCAGTGATTGGTGGTCTAAAGTGCCTCTCTACAGTACAGTGCGGTACTACATGTCCTGTACTGCTCTTACATGTATTAGTGAGCTGCATGCAGTGATTGGGGTCTAGTAGCGCCTCTCTACAGTACAGTGCGGTACAACATGTCCTGTACTGCTCTTACATGTATTAGTGAGGTGCATGCAGTGATTGGTGGTCTATAGTATTTCACTATAGTACAGTGTGGTACTACATGTATTAGTGAGGTGCATGCAGTGATTGGTGGTGTAAAGTGCCTCTCTACTGTACAGTGCGGTACTACAGGTCCTGTACTGATCCTACATGTGTCAGGATGAGCAGCTCCTTTGGGCATCAGGTGAGGGCCCCCAGTTTCTTCTACATTTATCAAACTGTATAACTGTCTTTGTTGCCTATAGCAACCAATCAGTGCTCAAATTTCGTTTTTTAAACTGCTCTGGAGAAATGAAAGCTGAGTTCTGATTGGTCTTTCTTTTTGACAGTGTTCATAAATGAAGCCCATTGTATATACAGTACATGACCCCAAGAAGCTCCAGTCCTCCAGCTTCCAGCAGCTCTTTGTGGTCGTTATATGTAAGGACTTGCTTTATCTGGAGCACTTATTTGGGTAACTTAGTTTAATTTTAATTTTACGGCTTCAGAACTAATTACCAGTTTTCCATTGAGTTATTTTTTCAACATACAAAGGACATCCCAGAATTGACTGCTATTGAATGTTGAGGAACCACTATATTTTGTTTGGAGGCAGGTGTTACGTGGCAGGCACTTATTATGTAACAATTTCCTATATATGAATATTGTTTTCTGATCGCCGCCTCTAGAGCACATCAAACCATCTCTACACTACAGCAACCTCCTCAAGATGCAGCTCACAGTGTTCTTTGAATATAAGGATATAGTGGATGTAAGGTTCAATTTCTATACTTGGATATCTCCATACAGGAGAAAATGGTGACTAAAGCTGATCAGAAAGGGACGGCAACAAACTACCTACATTTCAACAAGACATAAAGAGTGCGATGATTAATGTATATGTCTTCGATAAATAAATAGTAATTATTACATGTTTCTTTCATATGTGTGAAGAGCTAGCAGATATACTAATAACTGGAGGATATCCATTAGAAGTAATTTATACTGTCATTAGCATAGAGGGGAGACTAGGAAAAGAGGTTTGCTCTATTGGAAAAGACCATAAGGTCTGTAAACGTAGAGAATAGTAATCCCCGGCACTCAAGAATAAGATATGCTTGTGATCTATTTACAGATGTAATAGAAAGTCATAATACAAAACCTCCATTTATCAGTATTATTTATGGTAAATAACACAATTTTCAAAATATATTCATCTGTTCCCGATAGGTAGATCGTGCAGTTGGTGGCATGCAGACTTTGGTCACGATATTTTGTCTGATATGCCTTGATCAAGTGACATCTGCTGCCTGGGGTAGACAAGAGTCAGTGCAAAGTAAGGTTGGTTACGAGGCGGCCGATAGGAGTAGGGAGAAGTGTGCAGAGGCGCCGGTCAAAGGCGTCTGCCCGGGGCATTATTTTAGAAGAAAAAAAAACAGGCGATCCCTTTGAGGCTGGTAATTTTAAGGGAAAAGCTTTTGAGGACTGCCCCTTTTCGACTGGTGTTATAAAAGAACGAAATTTTGATATTTTAAAACCAAAAAAAAACTTAATCTTTTAAATAAAAAAATGCAATATAACCCGAGAAGTCATTTACAAAGGTCAAGAAATAAAATTGGGAAAACTTGTGAGGGTGACGGGAACATCGTAATTCCTGCTGTTATTTTAGCCATCAGGTGTTTTTGTGTCCTCCGTTCACACATATTTGACTAAAGAGGGATGGATATTTGGCCATTTTGAGAGTTTTAAATTTTTGCTTAATTTCCCCCTAACGACCGGGCGTATCAGTACGCCCCGGGGCCGCAAAGGGGGCTTTGCAGGGGGATAGCTCGGACCCCCCCCCCCCCGAAAATCCCGTAACACCCGGCAGAAACGCCCCGGGGGGGCTCCCCCCGTGCGCTTTTTTAAACCCATCAGGCGCCGCGGCAAAGGGCCGCGGCCCCTGAATTAACCCCCGTTGGGCCCCCCTCGGTCGGTATGGCAAAAAGCGCAGCATGCGCGCCGCCGATCCGGGGCATGGTGGGGGGGACCCTTTGGGGAAGGCCCCTAACTTACCTGGGGGTTTCCCCCCATTCCGCCCGCAGACAGGAATGGGGAAACACCATCTTTGTACCCCTAATCATTGCCTATGAAAAGCATTAGGTTGTATTAAAATCGCGGCCCTTTGTGGCAAGTACCGGGGGGGCCTAATGTTACGTAAAAAAAAAAAAAGAAAAATTTTTTAAAAGTACAAAAAAAAGAAATTAAAAGTTCAAATCACCCCTTTCCCCATTTTACAAATAAAATAATTAAAAAAAAAAAAGTTAACATTTTTGGGTATCGCCGCGGTGAAAAAGCCCGATCTATAAAATATAAATATTTATCCTTACGCTGAAACCCCGTAAAGAAAAAAATTCCAAACCCCAAAATTGGTTTTTTTGGTCATTTTGTCATCAAAAAAATGGAATAAAAATGATCAAAAAATTGCATGCTTTCCCCAACGCTAGCGAAAAAAGTACATCACCCCCAAAAAAAGCCCCCCCTGACGCCCTAGGTGTTTAACAAAAAAAGTTATTGGCACACAAAATGGCCCCGGGCGCAAATTTAAAAATAAAAAATTTTGGAATTTTTTTACGTCCCAAAACAAAGGAAAACCTACTGTTTGTATTGCGGATGGTAAAAACCCGAAAAAGTAAACATTATATTTACCGAAAAATGAACGCCGAAAAGCAAAACCTGCAAACGGGCGAAAATCATTTTTTTTTTCACAATTTTTCCCACGGGAAATTTTTTTGGGGTTCCCCAGAATTTTTTATAGTTAGTGAATAACACCATTAAAAAATACATCGCCCCGAAAAATAAAACCCCTATTGTTATGTAGGTGGAAAAATAAAAAAAGAAAAGGCTTTCAGGGGGGGGGAAAAAAACAAAAGTGTCCCCAAAAAAAAACCCCGGGTCCTTAAAAGGGGTTAAATTCCCATTCCTTCCTCCCTGTTTGTTTTAAAATGCCCCTTTAAAAAACCCGTTTCAATACATTTGTCTTCTCGGGAAAAAAGTGTGCACCATGGAAGATCATTTGCTGTTTTTAAATGGGAATCTTGCGAGTTATGCGTGGCTGGCCCTTGCCCTTTTTCCCCCCACAAAGGCCTTGCGGGACATTGCACAACCTTGTGACATTGTATTTTTGTTTTTTGCCTAAACGGGCCCCTTTTGGGGGGGGAAACGGGCAGAGATCATCAGCCATAAAACCCACTTTCCCATTAATAACGCATTTTTTATTTTAAAGTTTCACGTTCCTTTTAAAAGGGTCCAATCTTTTTATAAAATGTCTGTGAAGTTAGTTTTTTGTTAAATCATGTCTGAAAAAGAGAGCGAGTACTCTCAAAAGTTTTCCCATCAAATACTTGCTTCAAAAGGTATTGTTTGATTTCTTCACCTTTCTACTTTCTATGGCTAACAGGGTACAACATTATACTACCGGCATTAGGGTCGAAAGTCTGGATTTAATAGAATTGATTGCACAAAACATTATAGTTTACAGGTGTAGAAATCTTATGGTGTTGTGTAGGTACCGGCACGGTTAAAATGAGCTCAAAATGGTGATTGTTGGTAAACTACTATGTAAAAAGCGCACGGAACTGAAAAATTGACCGGACCCCATGAGTAGAAACAATGACCTAATTATCCTTTGGTAATTTCTGTGACTTAGCACTAATGCCGTGTATTTAATGTATGACAATGAAATCTATAAGATGGAGGGGTTTCCCAAGGCGTGGGAGGGGCTGATTTGGTTTATCGGCTCGGGTCAGCTCACTCAGTCTCTTGTTCATTTGCAGATATTCTCACAATAAAATGAAGTTGCAGTATTCTGTACGTTCTATCCCATTCCCAACCACTTTTTTTTTATTTTATGCTCTAGGAAGATATGAATTTAAATGAAGATCGAAAAGCACCACTGCGCGAGAAAGACTTTGCAACCAAGAAAGAGATGGTCATGCAGTATATTAGCACCGCTTCAAATGTTGTAAGTACATGCTGAAAGTTTAAAGGAAAGGGTATAATTAGCTTGTTAAAAATTTGCGCTTAATGAGAGGAAGCATGAATTGGTTTTTAGAGGGATAGGACACTTGCGAAAAAAACATTAATTAGATCATTACAAAAATGAAAATGTGGATCAGGAATGGAAGCAGTTACCTTCTGAATTCATTGCCCATAAAGAAGCGCAGAGTACTGTCATTTCAAGAAGACTTTGTGCGTTCAGGGCCCCCTAATGGATGCCCCTGCAGATTAATAAGATGATCATTGCTTGTTAAATGTCACATATTGTTTGGGGTTTTTTTTTTTTTCTTATTTTAAAGTTCTTTTACATGCATTGATGAGCATCATTTTTAAAAGGCAGAACTTTAATTTTTTGATGCCCCTTTACAAAAATTTTTGGGAAAGAGACCCCTAAACTTTACACCCTGATTTTCTGCAGTAAAACCATTCTTTTAAGGGTTTTTCATCCAGTTTCTTTTAGAGCCGCTTTTCCAGCCCGCAGTGGCTCACCCCTTTTTGGGTTTGGCTTTTACAGTGTGATTGGCATAGAAGCGTGCTTTTCCCGCTGAGTTGTTTTGGGAATTGGTGTTGGGGGGGGTTTAAAAAAAAGGTTTTCCGGTAAAAATTCTAAAAGGTTAAAGTTTGTAATAAAAAGATAAACAGTCCTGGGTGAAAGGACACAACAGGAAATGACATCACAATCCTGACCAGGGCTGCTACAGTGGTAAGGGAAGCTTGTGTACAAACAGGAGAATTTTATCATCCCCAAGATGAAAAACCTTTGCTAACCTCGTCTCCTCACGGGGACTGCTGGCCCGCGTTGTAAGCAATCCAAACCAAAAAGGGGGCCCCGCCTGAATCGAGTAAAAAACTAATATATTTATTTAACCAAATACAGCCATAGGCAAACAGCTTAACATTGGTTAAGTTTGGTTAAATAAATTTAGTTAAATATATCTGCTTTTACTCGATTCACGTGGGAAGCTCCCTCTCTGGATTTGGAGTTGCAGGGGGATAAAAAAAGGTTTTTACTTAGGGCCCGGGTTTACAGGCTTTTTTGCCGGCGTAATTGCGGGGCGGATTTCCCCCCGAATTCAGGCCCAGCTTTTCAGCGGGGCGGGGACCGGGGGGCCTGGAATCTGCCAGCCCCAAAGACTACCCTTACTAGGGCGCGAACACGCCGAAAAAAATTTTACATGTAAATTTCCCTCCCCCCCCGGGTTTTCCCCAAAGCGGGGAGGAGAGCCCGGAACCTATATTTACTATGAGAATGTGGATTCCCGAAATGCTGAGACGGATTGGAGCTTTTATGGAGGAAAATTTTGGCCCCGGGGAAAACAATCCAAAATCTGCGGCCAAAAAAACCGTGTGAATGAGGGAAAAAGGGGAAAGCAAAAGAAACATATCTGGAAAAAGGTTACATTTCCCTTTGCCAACTTATTTAAAAGCAAATCAGTTTTGGTGAGAAAACCCAAAAAAAGGGACCCCAAAGCAGTCTAACCCTTTCCCCCGTAAAAATTTGGGAAAAATGAAAAGTTTTGGGTTTGTGGAGTGAGACAGCCATCTCATTTTTACCTGCGACTTTTGTAAGGCTGGGTTGTAGTACATGTACATCATTATGACCTTGTAGACACAGAAAAGGGTTTCCCAAATTTTGAAAACAGCACAACCCCGGGTACTGACCGCCGATACAAAGAATTAAATTCACTCTTGGGATCTGGTCGGGGTGTCAAACTTGGGGCCCCTCCGTTTTAAAGAAAAACTAAAACTCCCCATAGCTTTTGTAAATCTTTTAACATTGGGATGAGGGGAGTTCTTTTTTTCAAAACAGCTGGAGGGTTGCAGTTTGACACCCCTGATCTAGGTGGTTAAACAGAAGGAGAGGATTCTGTACACCCATTGCCACCCACAAATAGGGTTGTGGAGTGTTTGGTGGGCCTTTTGAAAAAATTTTTTTTTTTTAAAAAAGGCCTAATGAAAAAAATTTTAAAACTGGCAGGGGTACCCTATTTTTGCCCTTGTTAAATTTTTTTGGGTAGTCCCCAAAAAGGGGCCTTTTGGAAAAAAATTGTGAAAAATTGCGAAACCCATAATTTTTTTTGGGGTGCGTTTTTTTTTTTAAGTTGATTTACTACTGACAAGCAATCTGAAAATTGCACTGTAGCATTCCCTATTGGAACGAAGTAAAAAAATGAAAGTCTGAAAAAAATAAAAAGAAATAAAAAGGGTAGGCGGGGAACATTGTTTTTTTTTTTTCCCTTTTTTTTTTTTTCCCCCCCCCTCTTTAAAAAAAAAAAATAAAATCAATAAAAAAATGTGGCCCTTGGGAAATTTTCAGACGATAAATTACAGGCAAAACCCGGCACTTACGGGAAACCTTGCTATACGCTTGAAAGTTCAGAAGGACGCGGGGCCCAGCCGAAACCAATGAATTCTCCCCTGACGGGCCCCCCCCCATTCCCGGGGCGCGAAATTTGTGGGGAAAGGGGAATTTTTAACTATCTTTTCCCTTCCCTTGTGTATTTTGCCCCGGGGGGAAAAAACAGGTAATAGAGTATGAATTCCCCGAAAATGTGGGCCCCTTTTTTTTTGGTGATTGAACTGAAGAAACAGGGAAAAAAAACCCATGGTGAACATCCCCTTAAAAAAGTATGACTTTTTTTTTTTTTTTGGCCGCCCCTAAGATTTCCCCCCCTTTAAGGGGCCCTTTTTTTTTGGGTTTTGGGCCTTTTTTGAACCCCAGCCCTTTCCCTTTTTAATAGCGACGGGTTTTTTTTATTAAATAAAAACTTAAAAAATTAGTCTTTTCCTCTATTACATTTGTTTGTCTTTTTTTTCCCTTTCCTGCAGCCCAACATAAGAATATGTTGTTTTAAAAGGAAAAAGGGGGAAAAACATTTCCCGACCACGACTGGCAAAAGTTTTAAAACATAACTCATATGTAACCCCCTCCCCCCCAACCAGGGGGATTGCGGGGCCCATTACCCTTGTGTGCTCTTAGAGGGGTTCTAGGGAATTGTTTGTAATAGCAAAGGGCTGAATTGTTCCTTACCCTTTGCTTTTTGTTAATAATTCCACATTCCAAGCAACACAAACAACACCCTTTAACAGAAGAAAAGGCAAAAAAATAGAAATGTTACCGGGATTGTTTTTTTTTTTAATCCCCCCCCCTTTGAAAACAAAAAAAATGTGATTTGTTTTCAAACTTTATAGAATTTATTAAATTACAGTCCACCATCTATATAGTTAACCAAAAGGGCACCGCTGCCACTATGAAGCCCACTGAGCTCATTCTGGTGAAAGCGGGAGGAAACAAGCCACAGGGTTTTCCGGAGAACAGAATGAACCCAAAAGTTCCCTTGCCCCCTTTTTCTTAAGAAGCTGGTCGGAGGGCTTCTCCTGTCAACCTTGTCTTCCAAGGTTAAGATCCATTCAGACCTTTTTTTGAAAACACCAGTAAATGTTAAAACCAAAGCCGGTCTTATAAAATTTGAGAATATGCCTCCTTAACAGGTTTTTTACCCTTCCTCATTTAAAACAATTTTTTTAATGAAAACAATATTGCCAGACTGCAGAATGATTTAAAGATCATATTAAACCCATCTTGTAGCGAGAAACCCTTTTAAAGGGAAGGTGTCATCAAAAAATGACTTATTGTTTAACTTTTAAATTTTTTAATTTTCCATATCACTTTCAATATTTTTTTTTTTATAATTCTTAAGTCCTGTAGTTTCACTTTGGCCACTATTCCTAATAATAGTCTGACACTTCCTGTTCTGTTTAGAGAGCTTTTCAGCAGTGTGCTCATTATCAGTAAAAGCAGGGCTAAACTGAAAGGAGACACCATTGGTACAGATAAAAACAGAATCCACCATCACAAGAGGAGAGTCACAGCTCCCCTCTCCCCTCCCTTCAAGTGAAAACTCTCCTTATACAAGTCAAATGGACAGAATCTGTCTTAAGAATCCTATGGGCATGAAGCAGCTTTTAAAGTATCTCTCTGACATGCTGTTAAAGCAGTGCAAGCAAGAAGTTTTCCCCCCACAATCATATATAACGGCCAATAGAGAAATCTACAATCGGGAAATAAAACCCTGAGAGGAAAAGCATATGGATCAGGGGCTTGATTTAATAAGTAAAAAAAAAAATTGCCGACATATTCCCTTTAAATGTGGTCTTCCCCTCTGTGCTGGACCAATGCTTATGGTGTCATACTGCCCCTGGAACAATGCACTTGTGTGGTTTGATTGCCCTTTAGTTCACTCACTTCGGGATAAGATTTTGTCACCATCATAGCTAGCAAGATCCCTACATCTCCATTGATGGTGCTCCCCTGTTTTCTTCTAGCATCATCTAATGGCAGCCAGAATAGCGATACTGAGACACTGAATATGCTCCATGCCTCCTTTGTTGGGAGAAGTCGATAATCTAATGAGATTGGTAACTTAAAGGAAGCCTGTCACGTTGAACATGTTATCAGACCTGCCAGATTCATGTTACAGAGCAGGAGGAGCTGAGCAGACTGACTTAGTTTTGTTAGCAATGATTTAGTAAAATTTGTTATCGCTTCATTTCCTGCTTCTTCTGGTTCAGGAGTCCTGTGGGCGGTGTTTGACAGCTATTTCTGTAAGCACACATTATTATATACAGAAGGTTGTCAATCACTATTAACACCGCCCACTGGACTCCTTAAAATTAAAATATTCAGGAATTTAAATTAAAAAAAAAAATACACTTTTTGCTTTATCCTTCCCCACAAAACTATATATCAATCTGCTCAGCTCTCGCTGTTCTATAACATGCTCCCAGCAGATCATATATGACGGATAGCCTTTAGTGGCTGATGGCACCGGAAGAGCTGACATTTGTATGAGAACGAGTCCATTGGACAGTGTACAGATAGTGCGGCCTTCCCGCATTACTCTAGCACTGTCAGAGAAACTTGTATTCCTTACTTACTTTTGTCTTTATCTCCCCTTTCATATTTTGTTTCCATTTTATTGAAAAAATTGGGAAACACATATACTGGTCGTTCTCTCCTTAGATCTTGACTTCATTTCCCTTTTTTGATTAAGAATTAATTACTGGAAAGGTCCGGAAATGAAAATATTGATTGAAATGGCACATGACCCTAGTTTTTTAGTTGGACCATCAAAAAAAAACCCTTAAATCATTAATAAAACACACTTAATGCCAGCAAATGGATAAAGTTTTCCCTGGACACACCAGACGTCCAGGTGTGACATTCGCAAGAATCACAAAAAAAAAATTCAAAACATTTTTGGTATTATTTCCAATATTCATTAAAAAAGTATTTTTGGGGCCCTAAAAGAATCTGCCTCCCTTTGTTTTTTAGACCTCCTACTCTGCATTCATTACCTGTATTAATTGCACCTGTTTGAATTCTTTACGGACACAAGCACACAATCACACTCCAACCTCTCCGCCAAGGCCAAGACAAAATTGCTGTCCAAGGACACCAGGGACCTGCCAAGGTTGGGATGGGCTACAGGACAATAGGCAAGCAGCTTGGTGAGAAGGCAACAACTTTTGGCGCAATTATTAGAAAATGGAAGAAACACCAGATGACTGTCGTTCTTCCTTGGTCTGGGACTTCATCTCGCCTTGTGGAGTAAGATTAATTCTGAGAAAGGTCCGGAATCATCCCAGATCTATATGTGAGGAACTGGTCAATGACCTGAGTGGAGTTGGGACCACAGTCTGAACGTTTAGCATTAGTAACACACTACGCCTGCAGAGCATGCAAGGTTCCCCTGCTCACACCAGCACATGTCCAGGCCTGTTTGAAGTTCGCCAATGATCACATAAAAAAATTCAAGAGCTGTTTTGGTTATTCCAAGTAATCTTTATGTATTTTGGTGCGCTGAATAAGAAATTGACCTCCCTTTTGTCATAGGACATGGTATCCTGACAATTTAATGTTAAATAAGGCGTGAAAAAATGAAAATAGACTTAATAGAATAAATTTTTTACTACAAATTTTTCATGAAAATCATTTTTGAACTCAAATGAGCTCACGAACGCTCACTAAAATAGATTATTTTTCCCTGTGAGGCTCCTCTTGGTACATTTATGCTTGTGGGTAGCATCTGGAATTTCTCTCTGAAGCATTCAACAGTAGTCTGCCATCATTGTAATGCTCCATTCCCTGGTGTCTTCTTTCCATTTCTTTAATGTCCCGGTGGAATTGTTCACCTTGCTCTTCACTCACAGCTCCCAAATTTTCAGGAAAGTGGTCAAGGTGGGGATAGAGGAAATGCACTTTCAAACTCCTCAGGCAACCTAAAGCATGAAATACTTTCAGCATTCGTCCAATGATCTTTTTGTAGTCGGAATCTTTTTTTTTTTTTTTTTTATTGCCTAAAAATTTCTCTACAACCTCTTTATATGCAATCCACCCTTCTTTTTGAGGATCCGTTATATTATTGACAAACTCTTTATCAGCTATAAGCCTTCTAATGTCTGGTCCGACTAACACACTTTCCTTCAATTTTGCCTCCGAGAGTCTTGGAAACATGGTGACCAAGTATTTGAAGCATTCTCCATCTCTTGGAAGTGATTTTACGAATTGCTTCATCAATCCCAATTTGATGTAGAGAGGTGGTAGAAGAACTTTATAGCGCGGTACCAAAGTTTCTCAGAGGACATTTTTTTTTCACAACTGTCAGCACTCTCGGCTGCCAACTCTTCTTGGTCCAGTGATTTTGTCAGTCTCAACTGTCTCACAGACGCAGAAAACAAGGGTATTTGGTATACCCAGCTTGTTGCCCGAGCAGCATGCACAAGACCTTCAAATCCCCACACACTTGCCAACCGTGATCTTCATATTTAAAGGGGTTTTATCGTTACAAAGATCATGTCTCAGATTATGGGGACAGTAAAAATAAGCACTTTTGTAATTGGGTTGCATTACCTCTGTCACTTGGTTTAGCAGATATAAGCATCTCTGTAAAACTGTCTCTTATTTCTGCTGTTGCTGGGTCAGAACGCCCCTGGGTCGATTCTGGCACCCTAGACACGCCCCCTGCACTGTGATTGGCTGGCTGACATTTCATTCAGCCTGTTGGGATACTCCCCTAGACAGGAAATGCCCCGGCCACGCCCCCCTGCGCTGTGATTGGCTGCTTGCACACTCTGCGTTTACTCCCCTCTGAGCTGTTAAAATCGATAGTGAAACCAAAGTCTGCTGGCTCTATGTACATCTCCCAGCTTTAGGGTCAATGTTCTGGGCAATTACTGCCTGTTTAAGGGGCTTTTGCCAAGAGGTTGATTCACCTCCTCACAGATCCAGTCCTTAAGCTGCTACTTGGAAAAGAAGGCGTTCTGTTCCTCAGATCGAATGCAAGCCCCGCCTCCTTATGACGTCATCACCTGTATTGTATACCATAAGGATTCAACACTGTGACTACATGAGCTGCTTGTATAGAGTAGTGCTTAGGTGAACCGCCCTACAAGACAGAGGTTGGGAGTTCAAGTCCCATCAGTAGTGTTTTTTTTTGTTTTTTTTTATTTAAAATTTATACACGTATGTAAAGATATGAAAATATATGTGTGAACATCTATAATTTTATTCATATACACACACAATGCTCCCCTATATAGTGTCCCATCCTTGCAGTCACACCAAGCACTTCCAACATACGTGATACAATGCATATTTTCTGGGGGATGAGAAATGATATAGGGGAGCCCTGTATGTGTATATATATCATTATAGAGATTAACATATATATTTTAGGTCTCTCTACATATGTGTAGAATTTAGGGGGAAAAAAAAATATACCCTTTGAGGGACTAGAACTCCAATCCCCTTCGTTGTAAAAACAATAAGTCTATCACTGCTCTACCCGCTGCACCACCAGCCCAAGTCTGTTACAAGATGAGCAGGGCCTTCTCTGAAAGCTGATTTGGTTTTCCACATGTCACTGACAGGAAGCAGAGATCTTAACAGCTGCTGGCTTTCAGTTGTGAGTAACTAAGATATATGACAGTTGCTTGCTGGAGTTTGGAGACTCAAGGCTGCAGACATAAGCATTCAGGAGGCTACAGAGCTGTTATATCCATACAACCTTCTGCATCCCCTGCTTTAAACAAAATGATGATGTCACAGTTCTTCAGTGAGGGGAGACACGCCTCCTGGGAGGAGAGACACGCCTGCTGACAGGAGAGACACGCCCCTGTGTTTCAAACTCAATCTGAGAAAATTAGCTGGACAGCACGAGCAGCTCAAACGATAACATCCCTTTAAGTTTACGAAGAATCAATTCCAAGATCTCTTAGGTTTCCTTCAAGTGTATGGAATGACCTACAGGGATGGAAGCGTAAAAACTGCCTTTGTGGAGTAAAACTGTTTGGAAACTTCTTTTTGAAGAATCTATAAAAAGACGCCAATGCGCTGAATCATATTGGATTTTGAATTGACTCATGAAACCGTCGACATCGATGCAATAAACCAACTTGTCTTCCTGGGCAAAGTAAGGAATGAACTCCTTTTCACGATGTCTGAACCATGAAAAAGACATTCCTGGTAACTTTTGAGCCTCGATCCGAGTAACTTATCGGCATCTTTGGGAAGATTCAAGTCTCTTACTAAATCGTTCATCTCCTCCTGGGAAAAAAAAATTGGTTTTTGTATCATCTTCAAAGTCAGAACTTGATTCGTCATCTCGTTCAGGTATGATTTCACCTTCATTGGAGCTAGGTATCTCTTCCAAAGTAGCAGGGGCCTTGGGTGCTGGTGTATCTGTGCTATGGCGGATGAGAAAAATTTCTGGGTGAAGAGTGGGGTATGAAGTAGAATGCTTCCAATTGGAATTATACCCTTTCACATTGCATGAGCAAAAGTAACAGTTGTCACTATGGTTTTTTTTGTTCTCGCCATACCATAGGAATCCCATAACCGCTTTCTTTCTTACCCTTGAACCAATTTCAGAGTTCCTCAATATACCCTTTGCACACTTCGAGTCACCCAAACTTTAGCATGATCTCCAAGTATTAGTCCGAAGTATGCGAAGTATACTTTTTTCACAAAGTCTGTAATATTCAGCTGTTGATTCAACACTGTATATTCACCGCAAAGGAAACAAAAGCGATCAGGTGAATTAAGACACTTCCGCAAAGCCATAACGCTAATTTGGGGAAACACGGTAGATGAATGACGAGCTAACACGAAAGGAGATGAAAAAGTGTGAACAGGAGAGAACCAAGAAAGTGAATCAAGCCCAGGCATGTTAGAGCCAGTTAGTGACATAATGAACGGTCCTCACGCGTTCAAGAAACTTGCATTGGAAATTCCTTTCATTATGTCACTAACCACATGACTGACCCCAGCTAATCACGTACTTCCTACTGATGTTAATAGGGAAAGAAAATAACTACCTGATGATGATTCACATCAGAGTTTGCAGAAAACCTACAGGTTTGTGGCAAGTCCTGACGTCTAGGATTTTTTTTCATTTTCAACACCCCCAAATACATGGAAATTATAGGAAAATAATCAAATCGCTTTTTAGTTGCAGACCTGTGTCATCTGGATGATCCAGAGGAGACATGGGAGAAGGTCATGTGGTCAAATGAGACCAAAATTTGAACTCCACTCACTGTGTTTTGAGGAAGGATGAATAAAACTCCAAGAACACCATCCCAACTGTGATGCATGGGGGTGGGAAATATATTTGGGATTGCTTTTTTGCACTGTATTGAAGGGAGGATGGAAGGGGCCATGTATCACAAGATTTTGTCTACCAACCTCCTTCCCTCAGTAAGAGCCTGAAGGTGGGTCATGGCTGGGTCTTCCAGCAGGACAGTGACCCCAATCATGCAAGCAGGGCAACTAAGGAGTTGCTCCGTAATAAGCATTTCAAGGTCCTGGAGTGGCTTAGCCAGTCTCCAGACCTGAGCCCAAGCAAAATCTTTGAAGTGAGCTGAAACTCAGTGTAGCCCAGCGACAGCCCCTCAACCTGAATGCTCTGGAGAAGATCTGTATGGAGAAATGGGCCAACATCTCTGCTGCGGAGTGTGCAAACTTGGTCAAGAACTACAGGAAACGTCAGACTTGTGTAATTACAAACAAAGGTTTCTGTACCAGATATTAAGTTCTGTTTTTCTATTGTATCAAATACTTATTTCATGCAAATTAAATATTTCAAAATCCAACAATGTGATTTTCTGGATTTTATTTTAGATTCTCTCACAGTTGAAGTGTATCTATGATAAAAATGACAGACCTCTCCATTCTTTGTAGTTGGAAAAACTTGCAAAATTGCTAGTTTTTTTAAATACTAATTTTCTCCACTCTATACTATTGTGCGATTATTATTCAAAAGTAGAATAAAAATGTACATATGTATGTTTGGTATCGCTGCTATTGTTCCGACACATAGAATAAAAGTAGCGGCAAAGGTAATCATGTGCACCCTACAGAGCATGGTACAGAATTTAAAATGCTATAAATAAGAACATTGGGGGCACAACTTGGTGATAGGAAGGGCTAGAAATTAAACTATGTTGAACTTTTCCGGGCTGCTCACAGATCTTTTGAAGCAACAAAGATTATTGTTCTTCAGTGCAGCTATAACGTCTCGGCAAAAGAGGCAGGGTTCTGTCTCTAATGGAAGTAAACAGGTATCTGAGTATTTGTCCAATATAGATTAAACTCTGATTCAAGCTTCCATTTCTTTTTCACCCATTTTACACCCCAAAAGCTTTTATTGTGCAAAAACCGTAACTTTACTATGCACTAAGCTCAACTGCTCACTATTGTGAATGCTGTCCTCATTCATCTGTCCTTTGATAAGGTCAGTGCCCCCTTCACTCTGTCACTTTCAGATGGAGAAAGTCCAGCAGTAAAGCTGACTTTACGAAGGGTGTTTTATACACACCGCATATTTCCCAAAAGAAAGTCACATAAAAATACTCCATGTCAAAGCACCCTAATGCAGATTACAGGATCGGTTCTATTCAGAGCTCCCATAAAAACCGCCGGCCACCTCCTTTCACTGTGGTTGTACGGGTGGACAGTAGGTGAAAAACATCAAAAGAACAGCAGGGGGCACCACAACCAGTATGTAAAGAGCTGTGCTTAGACACAGGCATTTTTAGTATATTACTCTCAGAGATCACTAGTTATGTTTTGTTTGATCTAGCATACAAAATAATTAATATTTGTGGGACCATCCATTTAGGGGGCTAAAAAAAAAAGCTATTGAAAACTGACAAGTAGGTAGCCGTTTGCTTAAAGGCGTTTTGCCACAATCTCATTTCATACCTCCAGCTCTTAAGCTCTGTGAGCCCAGAAGGGGGCGTGTGTGATTTGTTTGAATTGCATATCATGCGACCCAGCAGGCTGACATCACCATGCCCTTCCTCTCTGTAGTCAAAGAAAGGTCTGTTGATGTAAAGCATTGTGAGTAGCTCAGAGGTAAAGCTTTTGCCTCCAGGCACAAGGCTCCTATGTTCAAATCCCTGCAGGAACCAAACCTGTGGATTTTATTTCTCTTCATCAATGCACAAACCTGATTGAGGTTTCTTTTTTTATTTATTTGCACTGTTTGACTAATTACTAAGGAGTACAGAGGACGGGAGTAGAATGAAAGCTCCTTTGGTTTGAACACTTAGTAGCTGCCTGAGAGGAGAAGTGATGTCTGAGCGTTTCTGACCAGGGCTGAGGAGCTCTCAGCCCTGGTCGTATCCTGTAAACAATGGATCATTAAAGGAGCAGTTAAAACAAAAACGGTACAGAATTTGTAATAATTCTGAATGATGAAAATGTTTATTTCATTTGCAAACTTCCCACGTCAATTTTACTTCGTTGCAAAACCCCTTTAATTTCTTCTGCTTTTTAAGCTTTTTTTTTCCCCTCACAGTGATGGTGTAGCCACAGTATCTCACACTTTTCTTTTGGATGAAACCTAAACCCTGTTGTGTTCCTCGACTATATTGTTAGTCTCAAGTAGGACTTTCAAGAGGACTGTCACTGGAAATAAAGGCACTACAATAGCTGCTATGCCGCATATTATATGTTTTGCTCAGTGACATTATTCAGAATTCCTTATTGTATTCTACTGGTGTGAATTAATGCAAAATCTGTTTGGCTAGAGATTATTAAATCTTTTTCTAATGTGCTGGGCTTATTCTTCTTTCAGATCCCATTTATGCTCACACACATCTTGTTCAGCATCTCTATTGATATAGCTGGCAGCACAATGGCTTCCTAGAAGTGTCATTGCACATAGTGCAGCTGGTATTGCTATCCAACTTGTTTCTTCCTTGGGGAAAAGAGCTCAGCAGTTTGTTCTCCATATAAATTACTTTCTTTTTTTATGTAAGTTGCAGCACGAAACCACTTGAGGGATTTTAAACCAATCATTGAGAATCTAAATATACTGCAGATGTTGGTTCAATTAAGAAAGTCTGATGAGCAGAAAGTCTTCAATACATTTGAATTTGAAATGATCTATTATCATTTTGAGGGGAGAAATGGCGCCCATCACGAAGTGGTTGACTGGTATGCGTGTGCACTTTTAATGCTTAGGTGCTTACCCCTAAATATGGAGATTAGCGTTGGGATGCCTCGTGTTACGTTTACCAACTGGTTAAAGGACGTGGAACTAGTTAACATTTGCATTAATAACGGAGCAGCTTTGGAGCTAATGATTAATTATGAATAGCAGAAATAATGAAATATTCAGGTTATAACTGTTAAGATTGGACGGCCATTGCAGCGCATTCACTCAATTCTTGTTTCTTAAAGTGGCTGCACACTACATTTCTTTGTGCGGTTACTAGCAGTGATGGCTTATTCTGCCCGATGAAAGGGTCACAATAAAAATGTTCTATTATTATACAGTTCTTACATTTCACATTAATGTTTTTATCCAAGTCTGTGTTTAGCAGCAAACGGTATTCATTCTATATGCGCTAATTGTTTGAAACTCAACAAGCTAGGCTAATTTTAAGGTAGATACAATGCAGCTAATATTGGAAAACATTTTAAGGATTTTATCCGTATGAAGAACCAAGTAAGAGTGTTTTCTAATTTTGCCAGTGCAGCTATTTCACCTCTAAAATCTTAATCTGTTATTTCCTGGTGTGAACTGACTGCGAGTTGACTAGAGGTTCTGCTTCGGAACCCCTTTAATTCTTCATTATTTGCAGTAGTCTTTCACCCCTTAACTATCAAGCCTTTCTGGTCTCAAAGAATAATATGGTACTGCTGCTGAATTAGAAGAAATATTCTCCCCCCTCCTCCTCATCAGCATTAGCTCTTTAGAGTCTCTCCCCAGTCACTGTAAGGGTATGTTCACACAGCGTTTTTGGGTATGATTTCGGGTCCGTGTTGGATCTGAAAATCGCATCCAAAAATGTAGTGTTGATCGTATCCAACAAGCAGCTGCGTGATTGGATCCGTGTTGGATGCAGCAGGATCGCACCCTACCCTTTATTATAGGGCTCCTGCTGCGTCTTTCGCTCCGAGAATCGACATGTCAAGTCTTGGAATGGATCCGAAAGATGCAAGGTAAACATGCATCGGCGATCCCTCATGAGAACGCCGGTCAGTGTTTTACATTGCGAGCAGTGTAGAACACACTGCTCATTGTTAGATGCGTGTTTGGGTCCGTCTAGACACGTCCAAAAGCGTATGTTCACACGGAGCAAACACGCTGTGTGAACATACCCTAAGACAGTAGCACAAGATCATGGAAGCCAGTCAGCTGGAGATGGAACTTCACAGACTGTGCTGGAACGGAGGCGAAGAGGAAGGTATGTATGAATTTTTTTTTCTTGTTTTTTGGGGGGTTAATTTTTAAATAAACTGGACAATCTCTCCAGTGCCCAAGAATTTTTTTTTTTTTTTGTGGTCTCCTTACATTTCTTTAGCAATAACTTTTTTTCTTATTATTCAAAGCTTGATTGCGAGGAAAGTATCATATACACGGAAAGAAATCCTCCATACGACACAGCCGTTACTTATAAAAGAGGTGGATGACAAATGTCCATCAGGTAGACCAATTCATAGATCAAAAACCTAATAACTTTATAGAGGAACAAGGTGGGTGGAGCTGAGTTAGGAAAGGGGGGGGCAGAGATCTGAGAGCTGCCAGTTGGGATGTACTGGGTAGCAATGTAATCCTGTGATTAGAGCAAGTCATTCACACAAGAGCAAGGTCTGTACTGGTGGTCAGACTGGACATCCAATGATGAGGCTTGAAATGTATAGATACAATTGAGCTGGGATGATATAAATTGCTAGAATATTGTTAGAGAGTTTGATTTTTTTTTTATTATTTAATAGATAATTCTGAGTGCTTCTTTAACTTGTACCTTCTTGGCATTACATATGTATTCAACTCAATCTTTCCACAAAGTTTAAAGGGGTTGTGTGGGAAACCCCCAAAAATAAGAATATATAGTGCAGTAATAGTAAAAATAAGCAGTAACTATCTGTCTCTATACAGGGGGAGCTACAGTTGCTAGGCGCGCTGTTTGAAAAATACATTTCCCACAACAGCCTAATTCTATATACTATATCCACACCAAATCATATATATATATAATATATAATATTATATATATATATATAATATATTATACAATATATATATAATATATATATATATATATATATATATATATAATGTGTGTACAGCCCTCAGTCTCCTTTCTACTCTGCAGAGCCGTCCCTCATACAGAAAGTCTCTCAGACATGTCCAGTGATGCCAGTCAGCATAACCAGGAAGTAGCTCAGAGTCTGTCCTACTTCCTGTAGGACAGGTTTCTGCTGAGGAAGGAGCCCGGTGGCCATTTTTTTCTCCTATAGTGATTATCCCCTAGACAAAAACGAGCAGACTTTTCTAATTAAAGATATTTAGGATTTTTTTCATTACGACATGTAGTTTGTTTTCAGTTTTCTTGTTTTCCTGGAGAACCCCTTTAAGGACTCCCATATCTATCAAAATTGTTCGTGTTCTATTATCACAGTATGCTGCCAAAACCCTCAACAGGCTGCAATTTACATGATAACCAAAGCCGCCTACAAGGTGTACGTCTCCCGGCTGGCGTATTGGAAGATCTTTATTTCCCTCTCGGCTCGTGATCTGGCATCTCACATCTCAGTACTCGAGCCAAGGGGAAAGTTAAGGAAGGATACATCTGTATGCCTTCCCAGTTTAGTAGCATAAAATGTTATATAGGTGTGTGACCCATCTGCAGACTCGAGCCACATTGTCCTACATAAGGATAAAGTATAAAGGGGTTACCATACAATGATAGAGTGAGAACAAGAATAAATATAAAAAATCTCTTATGTACCGGTTTGTATCTTACATCTCCTTGTTTAAGATGGAAATGCTTTCCATAGTCTAATATCTTTCTCTTCCCTTATGCTATGACATCTGCTCAAGCAGCGTAAATTAAAATGACATGCAAGATCTGCTGAGATCACCTGGAGCCATCAAATTTTGCCAAGAGAATCCTTTGAATACAGCTTTGTTAAATGGTATTGAAGCAGCTGCGCCGTTAAAGCATGTGTCTGCTATAGGACGGTTATATTCACAAACGTGATAATAAATGCACAGGAGAGCATCGTCTTTCATCTTGAATTTATAGTAAATGCTCTTGAAGTTCTAATATTGTGCATTTTTTAAAGAACATTTTATAAAATGTTTTAATTTCGTACAATACATGACTGTTCTCTAGACTTGCTGCTTTTCCACAGTTATGTCAAACAAATATATTCTGCGGGATGGTTCTTGGCAATTTACATAGCAAGGTAATACATTACACTGAAAAAATAAATGGATAATGTACAGCGCAGGCACCTCAAGGGCTTTAAAAAGCAGGAAAGATGACAAAACAAAGCACGTTTTAGTTTAAAATGTCTCCACTCTGAGTAATTAAAATAGTCAGCTATATGGCCTAAGCCCATCGGTTTTAAGCTCAGGAGAGATCCTATTATTAGTTGAATCATAAGTCTTTTCTAATTGGTCAATGCACTTATTTGCTAGGACTCTTTCAAGTCATTGAAGAGGTTTTCTCACTACAAAGATTAGCTTTCAACATGTTGGGACAGGCAATTGAAGACTTTTTCCAAATACATTAGTCTTTTGATTTCTCCATGGGCAGGAGATAAGAGAGATTTTATCTGCTTTGAGTGCACAGGTTTCTCTGGTTATGTCCAGATCTTCCTTCCTAATTAGACAGAAAGTCGAGCGTTATGTCACCATGGACTGAGCTGACTCTATAGTTGACTCTTTGGGCCACATGTATGAAAACTGTCTAGGTCTAAGACTTTTTTTGTTGCCAATAGAAACCAATCAGAGTTCCCTTTTAATTTAACACAGACTCCACATATATTGATGTAGTGGATAATAGATAACAATACCACACAAAAGTCAAATACTTGCGTTACCAAGATACATGATGCAGGTCCCATGTGTTCCAGATGATGAACTGGATCCAGTTATCTATTATCCACTACATCAATATATGTGGAGTCTATGTTAATACACCATCTTGTCCTGATGAACCCTCATATCAGATATGGGGAAACGCGTCGACTTGGTGTTATAAATGATTTGGATTATGAGTATTGTGTATTGAAAGTTTTGTCCACATATCTAAGCATTTTTTTGATTATATCTTTGATAGACAGTATATATTGTGATTGTACAGTGGAGTTTCTCTGGGACATCTCAGGAGGACTAAGTACTATCTGTATTAGTGAGTGTATCACAAATAACATTAAGCATCTACTATCGTGTATAGTACCCTGTAAATAGGGATTTGTAGGGATTGATAGTTAGGCCATGTTCACACGGCTTTAAATGGGCCGTATTTCGGTCCGTAATTACACGCTGTAGTGCGCAAATTACGGGCTGAAAACGGCCCATTCATTACGGTAATCCACAGTTCTCATAGAGAACTATGGATTACGTCTCCTCTCCTTGCTCGGCGAATCCGCCGGGCGGGGAGATAAGTGACATGTGAATTACCTGCGGCGTATACGCGCCGCTGTTAATGCAAGTCAATGGGCCGACGAAGTGCCGGCCCCCCGCCCCCGGCCACACGGTGTAACTGCGGGGCGTAATTATGTCCCGCAGTTAACCCGTGTGAACATAGCCTTAGTTTACAGGTTTCTGGTAGGGGCGCCCTTTTTGGGGCAATTACCCTACGTGTTTGATAGTTAGGACTAGGGTATATAGGTAGTTTGAGGGTCTTAGTAGGGTAAGGATAGGTTTTAATATTGTTCTAATTAAAGGATATTTTTAAAATTTGTATCTAGCTGCTAAGTGATGTCTATGGGGTAGTTTGTTTTTTTCTGAGTTGTTATAAGTCACTAGCTCTTGTATCTAGGTTTGGGTCTAGCCTGTATATTGAATAGACTGTGTAGCTTTGCAGATTATACACGATTCAGATTTATGGAACTCCTAGTCTCTCTTTTTTTTTTTTTTTTTGTATATGTGTGATGTATTGTGAAAGGCCTACAGTAGACATGTCTGGCTATGCTGATTTGTGTTTTAATTTGGAAACCAATTATGGAAAACAATTATTTACTTCTTTGCTGTGGGAGACTGCCACTTTAACAGACCAAACTGGTTATTAAAGAATTCTTCTGTGAAGTAGATAATAAGAGTCTAAGATTTTGACAAATGAAAATTAGAGCTAATTGGTTGGGATTCATTGTATCACTAATCTCCCTCTTTTCTTTTTTCCTGGCTGCACATAATTGAAGAGTCAATGGCTCTGCCAGTTTATTGGCAAGCATGGATTTGATGATTCATCAGAAAACCACTTGATTCTGTGTAGCTCTTTATATGCTGTATGTTTATTACACAAAAGCTTTCCAAACAATGCTATTCAGCTCGGCATGCTCAAAGCTCTGTATGCAATGTGCACAAAGGACCTGGCAGCGTAAAGTGTGACGTTTCACATGACGTGTATCTAAAAAAAAGCATAAACAAGTTAGTCACAGTTAAAGGGCTTTTAACATGTATGGAAAGGTAAATGAAGACAATTACCAAATTCATTGCTGTTAAGATTTTGTTTTGGTCAGAGCACAAAGAAGATTTTATCTTCTCTTAAAGGGGATTTATCGCTTCATCAGTTCATCTGTTTCATTGTACTTTCAGTTTCTCAGCTCTTCAAATCCAGGGGCGTTTCTTCCTCTCCCAGCTGGGTGTTTCTTAACTGAAGGGGGATGAGATCACCCCCTGTCCCCTCCCCCCTTCACCGTTCATGCTGGCTCCGGAGTCCGTGCGTTTGTTTTAGATCAGAGGGCGGTGATAGCACATATCCCCCCTCTCTGTCTGAGTCCACATGTCACTGTGTTGTTCCTCTTTCTATGCAGTCTTATTTTGTAAGAGCTGTTTATTTACATACCACATCCCTGCATACAGTCTAGACAGTCTTCTATGAACTAAGAGCACTGATCGCTTCTCTCACAGCTGGAGGTTTGTTGCAGTTGAATCCAGTCTTCTATGAACTCATCCAGAGCAGCACAGATCTGTCTCCTTTCTAGGTTTACACGCAGGAGCATTAGGCATCGAGAACAATTCTGCTGTTTTCTGATTGCAGCTGCAGTGTTAGGCAGGGTTCACACGGCAATAATTGTGGGATGTATTTCGGCCGCAATTACGCCTTGTGCTCGGGAGTGGGGTCGGTGGGGAGGGCGGCAGCGCACTAGCCCCATAGACATTCATACGCGCTGTGAATAATTGACATGTCCCTTATCTCCCCGCTCGACTTATTTTGCGAGCAGGGAGAGAAAACGTAATCCATAGTTCTCTATGAGAACTGTGGATTACCGTAATGAATGGGACGTATTTCACCCCGTATTTAGTGCAATACGGCGCGAAATACTGGGTGAAATGCATCCCATTTTAAGCCATGTGAACATAGCCTTACTATGGAGCTGCTGGCTGTGTAGCGTGAATTGTTGCCGGCCCCTTATTCTGAGTGAGAGAGGCAGGAATGCGCGCTCCCGTGAATATGACTGAGGGCCAGACAGAATGTAAATTAGTAGAGCCGTCAGCCAATGAAATGAAAGGCGTAGACCGACACTGGGGAACAGTGCTTACAGAAAACGACGATAAGGGAGACAGTGAAAGCAAGACAGCTTTGCAAATGACATCCAATTGCAAGGTTGCTTGTTTTCACTGTCCCCTTATTCTAAAGACCATTTAATGTAATGACACCTTTAAAGCACTCGTGTCTGTTGCTACTAAACACCTCTCCTCATCTCTCTCTCCTCTGTCTCTTATCTAATCCACAAGCTAACATTTGACCATGGTCACTCCCTGCAGAGTCCTCTCTTGCGTTTGTTTACCTAATGACAAACTTTCTCCCTTTAGAGCTCTGTAGCCTTGTACAGTACATTTTATAAATCTACTGCAGTCACCTCACTGTAACAGGGATGGCTATGAACAGAAGAGCTGATATATTAATTACTGCTATAGACTCACCCAAAGCCTGACCAGGAAGTGAGTCTAAAGCTGGCTGTGACTCTGTGAAACTGCATGGTGAGAAAACAAATATACACTTTTGACTTTTTTCTTTAGTAAAGAATCTGTTTAAATGGATGTGTGTAAGCAATCCTTAAAGGGTTTAGAGGGGTTGTGCACTTCCGTTTATAAAAATTAATTTATGCTGATGTTGCAATTAGAAAGTAAAAATATTCATACTCCTCTCTGTTCCAGTGCTGCCGAGGTCTTCCGTCTCTCTTCTGTTTTCTCCCTGGTGCTGGGAGCCAGAAAGTCATCACTGCAGCCACAACTGTATTTTTCGGACTTTAGAAAACATCAGACCATAAGACGCACCTACCGTATTTTTCAGACTTTAAGACGTACCGGACCATGTTCCTCCCAAATTTTGGGGGAAAAAAGTGCATCTTATAGTCTGAAAAATACGGTAATTAAAAATTCCTAAAAACCCATTAAAAACGGGTTCCCCCAAAACCCTGTCACAGCAATTTTACAAGCCCTCTCACTTGGGAGCCTGACGCCCCCACCAAAAAAAAGGGGGGGAAGCCCACTTTCCCTCGGGGGGGGGGGGGCTGAACTGGAGGGGCGGGGGGGAGAGGGGGAATTATTTTATAATTTTTTTTTAATTGCAGCAAAAAGGGAAAAGGGGCCCTCCCCCCTAACGAAAGTAGGTGTGGACCACATACTAAAAACAAAAATTTGGCTAAAAGTATCCCAGGGGCCCCTTTTTTTTTTTTTTAAATTTTATATCCTTTTCGATGCAACAGCAAGCCCAAAAACATTTTCGGGTACGCGACTGAAGCATTACTTTGCATGCTTGATCATTGTACACAATTGCCCGCTAAATACTTTCCCAGCTGCGATAGTGAAAGATAAAGGGAAACAAATTTTGACCTTAGTGCAGTGCCAAAAATATTAGAAATATTTTTTTTTTGTTTTTAAATCGGGTTTTTAGTTTGCCCCTTTTTTTTTTTGATGTAAAAAACCTCTTTGAACATAAGCCTAGCGTTCCACTTAAAGCGCACATAAGCTACTTCATTTACAAAAAAGGCTTTAAAAGGGTTTTAAAAAAAAAAGGGGAAAAAAAGGTTTGGGTTCTGGGAGGTGACGGGCTTGGGGGGAATAAGGGGAATATAAAGTTAAAAACCATTTTTATTTGCACATTTTTACACAAGGGAACCAATATAAGTTAGGCCATGTTCACATTGCTGTAAGGCTTAGAGCCTCCGGCTGCTTTGTAAGGTCTGGCAATAAGGGTGCTTTCACTCAGTGTGTTTTTGGTGCGTTTTTTTTTTTTTTCCTGTGCAAAAATGTACATCAATAAAAGGGGTTGTCTCACTGCAACATTTGGTAAGCTTTTCTGCTGGTTGCCAAGTAGAGCTTGTGTAATAGAGGGAGGTGTTTCTCCTCCCAGCAGGGAGTATCCTCTCTTTCTGCAGACACACCCCTACCTCACAGTGTACACAATTCATTCTGTGTGAGCTGGGAGAAGGGAGAGGTTCTCAGCTGTCAGAGACTAAGGCTATGTGCAGTGTGATTTTTTTTTTTCTCTCTCTCCTCTCACTTAGTGATATAACCTGCAGATTATTACACCTTTGACCTTTACTGATCTGCAGAACATTGCTCCTCTACCTCTTGACACACATAGTGATATATCCTACTGACCCCTCTACAGATCTGCAGAACATTGCTCCTCTAGCTCCTGATAGATACATGTCGATATATTCTGCAGATTACATCTCTGACCTGTGCAGAACATCGCTCCTCTACCTCCTGACAGTCACATAGTGCTATATCCCACCAATTATAACACCACTGACCTTTCTACAGGTTTATAAGTGTTTTACATTGGAGTACAGTGAAACTATACGCTTTATCTGTTTGTGTTTTACATGTGATCTTCCCTCGCAGTACAGTTTTGTTCTACATTGGACTGCGCAGTACAGTTTTTTTTTTTTTTTTGTCTTTCTCTGTCTTTCCCTGCTCCTGACGCCGACCTAGGCTAACACATTAGGTGGGCGGAACTCAACCTAGGCACCAACACGGTTGCTATGCACACACAAAGCGGACGCTTTCTAATAAACCATAGCTCTTTGCGAATGGTATGCTAGGACAAACATGCTTACGCACCAAAAAACGCATTGTGATAAGTCAGAACATGCCTAGAAGTTTTTTTTTTGTGAATTTAATGAGTTAACTCTATTAGAAGTTCCTATGGTCCATGTAGCTGCTGTAAATCGGAGTATGTCACACGGCGTATTGTAACTAGAGATGGTCGAATTTCTCAAAAATTCGATTTGGTGACTTCGCCGAATTTTCCGTCAAAATTAGTTTCGGTCCGAATTACTTCGGGATGACTAGCGTTAAAAAATGGCTATTTCCAGGCTGCACAGAGCATGCAGGGTGCTGTAGAACGTTGTGCCATGCTTAAATATGCAGAGGGAGCTTGGTTTGGTCTTCATACAATGTTGTGTTTTAGTATGACACGCACATGACTGCCGCCGCTCTTAGTATCGCTTCACTATAAAATTCCCTGGGCACTTAAGAGTGCAAAACTGACCAAAAAACTGAAGCAGGAATGTAGCCTGATAGTCATGGCAACGACAGCTGGAAAAAAAAAAAAGCCGAGGGCTCAAGTGGCAACATCAGTGACTGAGTGTGGAGGTGACGGCAGGAGCAACAACAGCAGCAGCAGCATGAGGTCATAGATTGGCACAATGACACAGTGTGGAGGTGGGTGGCAATACCAGTCCCTGGTAAAGATGGTTGGTGGCAGATGGAGAAACTGTCAGCAGATGTGTGGCATCAGAATAGTGGCTGAGGCAGGTAGTTTGAACCCAGACTCATTTCTCAAAGTTTTGGTGAGGCGTCATGGCTGATGTAGTCTGATGCCTAAGGCATTGGTGTGTGGAAATCCTGGCCGATCCACGCCTGATTCATCTTGACAAAGGTCAGTCGTTCCACATTTCCCGTGACAAGCGGTTCTCCTTGGGTAACGATGGCCCCCGCCGTACTGAACACCCGCTCTGATGCCACACTACTGGCCGGGCAGGACAGTTTCTCCATTGCAAACTCGGCAAGTTGCGGCCACACATCCAGTTTGGCTGCCCAGTAGTCCAGCAGATCTTCTAACTTGGGTGGCAGAGTGCTGTCCAAGTAGGCCACCACCTGTTGGTTCAGGGACTGCTCCAGGTCCTGCTGCTGCTGGCGACTGCCCTCCTCACTAGGCGGGTGAAGGAAGCTGCTCATCAGTGAATCCAGACTTAGGTTGCTGCTGATGGAGCTGGTACTGCTCATACCCTTCCCCCCTCCCCCTCCTCCCACCCTTCCCCCAGCAGCCGCGGCAGTAGAACGTGAGCGCTGTATAAACCCCCCGGAGAGACCAGTCAGAGGAGGGACAATGCCGCACAAAGGCATCGGCCCACTGACTACGTAGGATTCCCATAGTATTTGAGTTTGTCCTCCCTCTCAGCACTGGGAAAAAGGCTCCCATTTTGGACCGGTAGCGAGGGTCCAATAGGATGAAGAACCAAAGTCATCCCTCTCCGATGGTGACATTGGCTATCACTAGCCAGGCAAATCACCATGCTGCGCCATCTGCACAAGTGACTCAAGGGCTCCCTGCCTCCATCCACTGTATAACTGCCACGTGCTTCGGGTCATCTGCCTCGTCTTCCTCATCTCCATCTACCTCCTCCACTGCTCCTGCTCCTCCTCTCCTGTCACCTGGGTAGAAAATCCACTCATTTCACAGACAATGCTTCTGCTCCAATTCCCTCCTCCTCCATTTCAGTCCCCCCGGACTCATGTGGCCGCGAGATGTTAGTCGCCACGTCTCCATCCCCTGCCCAGACAGATTTTTCAGCATCTTTTTCCAGACATGAAGCAGTGAAATTACGTTATTCAGTCCTGGCGACTGAAAAATAACGTGGCCTCCTCGAATGGCCTCAGTAAACTGCAGGTGCAAGCATGAGCTGCCACTGGCTTACATCAAAGTTACACAGGGGAGTACTCCTGTCCACCTGATCATCAAAAAATCGTTAAAGGGCCCTTTTTTTTTTCATACAGTCGGTCCCCACATGTAACAGGCTGGGAAATTCCAATGGGTGAAACATCGCATATCAGAGTGTTGGGGAGGCCTTCTGCCGCTGCAACTCGAGGGGTGTGCCTGGCTTTTAAGGGAAGGGTGAAGTCATGCACCGTTTCCTGGCCATTTCAGAATCTTCTAAGATCGTGGAAACTTCAGAACCTTTTTCACAACCAGATTGAACATGTGCGCAATGCATGGCGCATGGATCATCCCTCCTCGGTGCAGCGCGGACACCATGTTCCTCCCATTGTCCGTCACCATGGTTCTGATTTGCAGTTGGCGCGGAGAAAGCCACACATCGATTTCTTGCTGCATGACGCGGAGCATTTTCCCCCCCTGTGTGACTTCGTTCGCCGAGGCAAGCCAGGTGTAGAACTGCGTGAAAACCTCTGTGCCCTACACATGTGGCATGATGGAGCAGTACTTGTGGAGGCTGAGTGATGATATGGTGGTGGTGGAGGAGGGGGCGGACATTGCGCAGGGGCCGCAGTTTGATAACGTGGAGGAGAAAAACGCCGTCTCCTGTCTAATTGTTGGTGTCCTGGGCAGGAAGCACATTCACCTAGTGGCCGTAAAGGACATTACTGCCCTGACCGTAGTTACGCTCCAGACGTCCGCTGCTTGCCGTGGCACCTTGGAACAAACCGAAAAGCTCAAGGGCTGCCCACCTTCTGTTCACATATTTATGAAGTGCTACTGCCTTTTTGGGAAAAAAAATTACGGCTTGAACTCTCCATCTCGGCTCGGCACAAGCCATTAGTTCTCTGAACGTGCAGAGTCCACCATTTGGAAAGGTAGGTACTGCATTACCAACCAACTTGGCCAGGAGCACGGTCAGATACTGCCTGCACCTTAGGATGGTTGGACGATACTGTTGTCTCCTTTGCAATCGCCTCGTTAACGACGCTGGGCGTCCATAAATGGCAGGAGCAGGAGCAATACTGACCGCGGGAGATGATGGCAAAAGATAAACCTGCTCCCTCTCAGCAAGGTGTTGAGCCTTGACTGGCCTGCAATGGCATGCGTGAAACTGGGCGCTGCTGCTGCTTGGCGGCATGGGATGGACCACCACATCATCACCGCGTCTCCCAGGTCCACCGATGGAGATGCTCATGTGTTACGCAGGGCCGTGGTGCCAAAGTTTAGCTCCCAGGCCACACATCAACTTTCTGGCCCACAGGATTCATAACTAACCCAATTTTGGCTCCCTCCGGTGGTACTTAGCAAAAGAACTGCCACACCGCCGAGTATCTAATTTGACCGCCAACGCTCCGCACTGAGTGACTACTGCCGCCGCTGCCTCGCTGAGCCCCTGTGCCGTTACTTTCCTGGACCTGCGAAGCGGGTTTTCTACCCCGTGGCCGCTTGGCTCCCAATCTCACGCTGCCGCTACCCGCGACCTCACGCCACACAACCCACTCTGGCTCGTCGCTGCCTGACACGCCCAAGCTACGCTCCCCTCTTCTCTTATTCCTGACGATGATGAAGCCCCTGCATCACCCGACTCCCAAGTCGGTCGCTACATCATGATTTGTGTTACATTGGTCACTGCTGTCCTCACACCCAACCGTCTTGGTATCAAGGTGCCCATCACAAACAGTGACCTGCTCATCCACACTCCACATCTATAAATTGCCGCCTACTGCAAGAACAGGATATTGGCCCCAATCTTCGCTGCCAAGTAATGGCACTGCCCTCCTCAAATTGTTCATCCTCACTAAATAGTTGGCGCTCGCGCCCAGACCACATAGTAAGATCTCTGGCTAGGGAACCGGATGGGACAAGGTGGATGAGGACATGAGGCCACTGACCCACTCCTGGGCCCATGCCAACTAAGGGATGTCTGACTTCCCACCGAGTCTGCTGGGGTGTCAGATGTCATCTGGGAGGAAGAGGATGAACCTAGTCAACCAATCAAGAACCATTGGGGTTGCTGAACAACTCACGCCACTAAGGACACCGAGTTTGTGGCCTCACCGAGTGACCACCGCTGCGACGTCCCCTTTGCGTGCTCGACCTGGGCCCTCTCCAGAATGTTTGTGCCACTGCCACTCGCAGGTGAAGAGCCCTCCACCTCTCTGTCTGACAATACTGTTTGTTCTAAAATGTACGACTGTTTGATGAAGATATGCTGTATATATAAATACACACCCTGTATTTGACTACAAATGAACCCCCATAAACAACTTGGGTAACCCTTTGGATAGTAAATTGCCCGCTTTCCCCCCCCACAAATGGGTCCCCCCCCAGGAACAATTTACACTTGTATTTGCCCATTTTAAAAAGCACAGTGTATTTTACTGAATATAAAACACAAACGGCTAATTACCCTTCGAATAGAATTATCTACAGAATTTTTCTTTGACGGTGAAAAACATTTCTTTACTGAATACAACTGCAAAAAATAACGTTTGTTAACCCTTGATGTAAATTGCCAAAAGAAATAAGCTGCCAACAATTACCAGCTTTTGTGCGTGTAAAACTTGCGTGTATTTACAGAACACAACCAACAGAAAAACTCGAAATTTAACTCGGTTATGAATTAATGCTACAGCCAAAATTTCTTCTTTTAAATGTTTATTATAAGAACACAAAGTACAACAATTCGCAGATTGCAAAATACAATTTGTAAATGAACAATAAAAACAGAAGCTTTAAGTTGCAAACATGCCGCACTCTGTAATCAACCATTTTTAAAATCCGTAAAATAAAAGCAATATTAACCCCATCACGACCCGGCCGTAAATCCATACGTCCATCGTTTGGGGTTCAACGCACCCTGGACGTATGATAACGTCCTGAGATTCGCGCGAACTCTAAGGCAAGTTCTGCGCGATCGGCGCGGGGTGGCCAGCTGTATATGACAGCTGACATCCCGCTGCGTCACCGCCGACCCTGGATCGCTCCGGGGGGGCGGTTACACCTTAATTATCGCGACGATCGGGTTCGCAATAAGTAAAAGACGCAGAGAGGAATCGCTCCTCCTGCTCTCTGTTCGGACGGCACAGCGCACGGATCGGCGATCCGTGCCTCCTGCCTCCCTACAACACCACGGAAAGGCAGAGAATGCTTCCGGGTTTCTATGACGTCCACGCGCCCGGCCGTGCCCTGGTGGGCACGCCCCGGCATCGTGACTGACAGTTGTCATAGGAACAGCGTCAAAGCAAACAGCTATGTACTGAATTCCTATGATGAGAGATCTAAAGATCTCCTCATTCAAATCCCCTATGGGAACAGTAAAAAAATAAACGTGAAAAAGTGAAAAAAAAAAGTTAAAAA
The DNA here is from genome assembly GCA_025379985.1 of Phyllomedusa bahiana. Lineage (NCBI taxonomy): Eukaryota > Metazoa > Chordata > Amphibia > Anura > Hylidae > Phyllomedusa > Phyllomedusa bahiana. The sequence continues at coordinate 146,909 of JAODAL010000821.1, read as the reverse complement.
AAAGTGAAAACCATTAAAACACAAACACAAAAAATAAAATAAAATACTACAACCGCCCTATTCCCCTTTAACATAACGGCAATTCGCCCCCAAAAATGATCAAAAATAAATAAAGTAACCCATGATTTGGTATCGCCGCGTGCGTAACACTGCCCTATAAATCTGTCCATAGTTAATTAACCCCGTACGTGAACGCCGTAAAAAAAACCCCACAAAAAACAATCACATAAATAAATTATTGTTCCATCCGCAGCACATAAAATGGAATAAAAAGCGATCAAAAACTCTTATAAAAAGCCCAAAGTTGTACCAAATTAAAACGTCGTTCATCCCAAGCATAAAAAAATGGTCCTCATACAGCTACTGTAATGAAGAATAATAGAAAATGTTAATATCTCTCAAAGATACAAATGCATAAATACTTTTTTTACACACAAAAACCATTTTCTTTTTTTTTTTAAATGCTTCACTAAAAAAAACTATATAAATAGGGTATCGCCCATAATCGAGCGACCCAAAGAGTAAAGAAAACTTATCATCGGATACTGCAAGGGAGCCCTGTTAAAAAATAAATAAAAAACACTAACTATGAAGCATATTTTCTTCACCCTGGCCTCCAAAAAATGGATTTAAAAGCGATCAAAAAGCCTTGTCCCCCCAACAAATGAACTAATAAAAACTTCAAACTCATCTTGCAAAAAACACAGATATCCTACACATCTCCAAGCACAGAAACATTTCAAGTTATGGCTTCGACTATGGCGATGCAAAAACATATTTTCCTGGTGGAATAAAAATTTATTTATGTAAAAAAGCATAAAACATAAAAAAATATACAAATTGATATCGGTGTAATCGTATTGACCTGCATGAGTAAAGCTACCATGTCATTTATACCGACAAGTGACTGCAATCAAAAATAAAAATCAACACTACCAAGATTGCTGTATATTGTTCAAAACATCTCACAAAAACCTAATAAAAGTGACAAAGCAACATATGCACCGCTAATGGTACCAATAAAAACTTCAACTCATCCCGCAAAAACAAGGCCCATAACACAGCCTGCACACAGCAAAAATAAAAAAAGTTATGGCTTCATAATAGGACAATAACATAAAACCAATTTTTTTTATAGACGTATTTCTACTGTGTAGAAGAAATAAAACAAAAAAACAATATAAAATCTATCTCATTGTAATTGTACCGACCCCCATAGAAAAGGTAATCACATCATTTAACTGCACTGGCGAATCTGTAAAATTGAAACTCAAAAAACAATGACCGATACGGAGGCGTTTTTTTCCCCCCATTTTCATTGCCCAATGCTAAAAAAAAAACAAGGAACACCTGTGTCACCAAAACGCACAGTAACAACCCTAGAGAGAAATCCCTGAGGGGTGTTGAAACCCAAAATGGCGACTTCTGAAGTTTCACCTGTTCCTGCTACTTTGGGGGCTTTGCAAATGCGACATTATGGCCCCACCAAAATCTGCGTTCCCAAAAGCCAAATAGCCTCCCTCCCTTAACGCCCAGCCAATCGCCCAAACACATTTACATCACCCACATTAGGGTATTGCCGAACTTTGGAAAGAAAATGCTTCACAAAGTTTATTTTTAGGGTTCTTTTTTTTATCCAGGATTCCTTGTAATATATGAAACAATTTTAAGCTAAAATTGCAGATTATAGAGAAAAAAAAAAATCATTTTTTTATAATTTCACAGCCTAAAGCTCAAAAAAAATTTGTAATCACACTGTGGGGTCCTATAGACCAATGCACCCCTGGATATATTGCATTAGGGTGTAGTTTCCAATATGCGGTCCTATTTAGGGTGTTTTATTAAGTTTTAGCACCTTAGGGTGTCCCCAAACATGAAATGGCACCTAAATCATAATCGTATTGATAATGAGACTCCACAAGTATATAGGTGCTTCCTCCTATTCTGGTCTTAGGGTTGAGCCAAATATTGCACTAGGGGCCAACAAATGGGATATCTTCCTAAAAACGGCAGATAACCTGGGGAATTGATTATTAAGTTGCATTACCTATGTCACATTTTTACCGATTCCCCAGTGAATAATGGATAAAAACTGAGAAACTGCAAAAAAAGTGAAATGTTTGAATTTCACCTCCTCTTTGCTTTAATTTCTGTGAAATATCGAAAGGGTTATAAACATCCAAAATATGTTTAAATTACGGTAAGGGTCTATTTCTCAGATGGTGTCACTTTTGGGTTTCAAACATGCAGCCCCCTCAAAGCCACTCAGAAACTGGAGTGGTCCCTAAAAAAAATGTATATTGAATATTTTCTTGAAAAATGTGAGAAATTACTACTAAATTTCCTAAAGCCCTCTAATGTCGGTAAAAAAAAAAAAAAAGACCTTTAAAAATGAAGCCAACCTATACGTGTACATATGGAAGATCTAGTTTATAAACTATTTGTGGGGAATAATTATCTGTCTAGCACGCATAAATTTTGGCAACTTTCAAAATCGCAAATTTTTCAAAATTTTTCATGAAATTTTTGATATTTTTTCACAAACAAACAAGAATGTATGGATAAAAATTTCTTACTAACTAAAGCACAATGTGTCACGAGAAAACAATCTCTAATCACATGGCTAGGTAAAAGTGTCAAAAAGTTAATCCACACATAAAGTGACATATGCCAATTCAAAATATGGGCCAGTGTCAGGAAGGTCAAAACAGGCTGGGTCCTTAAGGGGTTAAACAAAACCCTGACCTGAGCCCTCATTTTGCGATCTCATGTCCGTTCCAAAGAACTGAAAACATGCAAAATCCCCAGTCATCCAACCACTACAGTAGACAAGCTTTCTGATGCATGTTAAGACGCTGCTCTATATTAGACTAGGGTTTTCTTAATAAATGGTGACTTAGGTTATAAGCCGTGTCTTTTCCTTCAATTCCGGTCTGTCTCCATAAAGAAAGGCATAAAGTTCGAAAAACAGAAAACTACATGTTTCCGTTAGGCCCAGGCAAAGTAATCATACCATCAATAATAACATACATCATTAAGTGCTCCGTCCTCCAGGCCACCCCCAACCTCTGGTCTTAGCAAAGCGATGAGTCAGCATGATCACCGCTTTCTACTACCAACATCTTGATGGGTTACTAACTACTACCAACTTACGGATGGGTTCCCGGGCACCCAGAAGCGAGCCAAAGGCGTATACACTTTGACCCTCATTTGGGTAAGGCAAGTCAACACATCCCCTAAATTGGGTGCCTCTTTCCCTTAGATCTGTTTCTGGAACCATGTGTGTGATGAAGCACCCCTAATAGCCCCCTGTATTCTCTGTGGAGTAAGGAATAATACTGCCCCAGACTTGGAAAATTTTTTCGACATGTCCTCCTTTTTTAACCTGAGCCTCCTACTCCAATCCATTTTCAAATATATACAATTTATCTAAAAACATCCAGAAAGGAGGTGGTAAATCGTGTATCCACGTGTTCAAGAATGTTTTTCACCACCTGTCCCGTTGAAAATCAAATATATAGTATTTTCTACTCCCCCGCTCACATGGGGTCCAACTGAACTCAATAATGCCAAATATAGCCCTAAAGGGATTACTAGGAACATAAATTCGTCAAGTGCGTTCGGGTAAATAACATCAACCTTGCCCAAAAGTCCATGTATCACACAGGGCAACTCCATGAGAATGAAATATATCTGCCTCCAGCTCCCCACATTTGAAGCATTACTGACACTCGAAGATGCCCATGCATGGCCTCGAAACTGGGTAAGCCCTGTGGTACAGCTGAGAACATCTTCCCAATACCTACGTGCGAGGCAAGAATTTGCGGCGGTTAGCTAATGCTGTGTAGTAAAGAAGGGACCTCCAGGCTAGGATTCATCTCCTGCCCACTTCGCCAACATCAATCGTTGATACCAAGAGAATCAAGTCTTATGCAAGAGATTATAGTATCGAGTAGTCAAGGCCCCTTTATCTGCAGTGCTCCTAAGCAAGAATATACGTAGCAAATGGTCCCATATACCTTCTTTGTAAAGAGTAATCCATGTCAAAACATAGCTTCGAGCACGTTAAATAAGGAAAATAGGAACCCTGCCTCCCCGGAACCTTAGCTCTCTAGTTCTTCTAAGTTATAATCCTCGCTTTCAGTGTCTATTAAATCATAACCGTCAGTCATCCACCCCTCTCTCCCACAATTAGAAATCTTTGTGAGGCCCCGTGCTGAAATTCCGGGTTACCTATAAAAGGGCGGAACATTGAAGCGCAGGGTATTAGTCCCAGCAATCCCCCTTTAAATTTTGCCACCCCCACCCCCGCCAAGTTGATAATATATTGGATTAATCGAATAATTTTCTTGATGCAAGGTCAGGTCAAAAGAATATACCAACCATGTCTTCCCAACAAAGGATTGCTCTAGACTCAATACTGTGTATACTGAGTAATTGCAACCATCCACTGCCGGAACTGATCAGCGCACCATGTTATCACCCGAATATTTGTTAAATTAATACCCCCCCCCCCATTTCCCTGGCTGCTGCAAGATTACCAGCGGGATCCGCGGCCTTTTACCACCCCAAATAAAACATCGAAAAAGCATATTTATGCGTATCTCGTATTTGCGCCTAAAGTAAAGCAGAAGAGTGGCAAAATATCTTCTTTGGCGGTGAAAAAGAACATTTCTTTTAGTGACTACAACAGCAGAAGAACGCTTAATTAACCCCTGGATCTAAATTGCGCAAAAGAAATGAGCAACCAAAATTAAGTGTATTTGGATTGTAAAAACGCTTGTTCCTTTAAATGAATACAACAGGAACAGCTTAGATAAAACCCTTGGATATTCAATTGCTCAAGCCTGAGGCAGATAGCATTTAAAATGAATATGCCAGATGCATTGACGCACATGGACTTCAAGTTTCCAAACCCACAAAAATCCGAAGTAGAATGTAAGAGAACAGTCTCGAGACAACGTGAACAACCGCCCCCAAAAAATCGTTGTATAAAAATGAGTTCTTTAGTAAGAGCTATTACAAGCAGCCGCAGACACATTCCCATCATAAAGTGAGAGAGCGTATATGCTCCCAGCGTCGCGCCCAGCCATATATAGAGCGGTACGTCAAGAATCCAGCCGTCTCTCTGATTGGCTTTAATCTCAGCACATGTCATGTAGGCTACGCCTTTGCCTCCTCCCAACTCTTTGCCCCAGTAACCAATGTCTCGCTCATTTTATCAATTAAACACACTTCTTTCACCAAATCACCCCAAACTTCGGGCGACTGACTGTTCAGAATCGAGTTTTCCCTGAAAATTCGAAATGAATTCCACTCTCGTTAGAATCAATAATTCGCCCATCCCTAAATGTAACACATACCCAATAGCTCAGTAGTTTTTAGAGTTACATGCTGGCCAGTGCGTACTTCTAAAACGCTCTGTGCCGATGCATAATATATGTCGGGGAACACGAGAGCTATGAATTACTTTATTTGCGGGGCTTACTTGGGGTGTATTGCAGTGAAATTACGCTCTGAAATACATTTTCCATCTCCAGGTAATTTAGCAGATGAGTTTTTTGGAATGTCCTTTGCCAGAGTTTCCTTAAAGGTATGTTCCACGGTTATTTCGAAAGTATTTTTCGGTTTCCCGATCTTTAAAATACGTTTAAAAATCGCTGAAAAAACAGTTGCAAATAAGTGCCACTAAGGTGGCAGTTTTTGTAATGTTTTTCCCGGGGATTCCCATTCCTTTCTTGTAGGTGGTGAACCCGTCCCGTAAATAATTGACTGCAATTTTTTTCGCCCGGATTGCGCGTAATCCGCTTTGGCAATCCGGCACGGAAATACGGTGTGGGGTTTTAAAGCCGTATTTTCTTTAAATCAATAGAAAAGGGCTGTTATTTTCTGACTGATTTCCCGGGTTGCGTCGTAAACCCGTCGGAAATCCGGGCGAAATAACCCGTGTGCAAAAGGCCTAAGTATTTTTCCCAAAGTTTCAAAAGTCAGTGTAGGGCAGTGGTTGCATGCCAAATTCTAGAGAAATATTTAAATGGCAAGCCGAGACTTGATAGGTGAGGATACAATAAGTAATTGGTCCTTTGAAAACAAAATGCAGTCCATGTCCTCGAACACTAATCGGATTCTCCGACCGGTATTTTGTCTTTTTTTGGCACGTTGCTTTGTTCATGGATTGTGGATTCAAGCCGGCCCTCTTCACATTGAACTGTTCATGTTCTGCCCGAAAACCAAGCAGAAGAATGGACCTTTTGTTACTTTGGCAGTGTAAAATTCGTTCGGAGAAAAAGTGCTTTTTGAGTATGCAGGATTTTTTTTTGTCTATGTAAAAGGTTTTAAGTTCCTTTACAGCAGTTTTGGGTTTTAAACCCTTGCCGTGGGAGAGGCCCTAAAAGGGGAACTAGTCAACATTCTACCCCCTTACACCCAAAACAAAATAATTTGGGCGGCAGGAAAAAGGGGGAAGAAAAAAGAGGAGGAAAAAAGGGGAAAAGAGGGTGCAGAGCCTCTTTATTCAAAAGGAAAAGGTCACCGAGACTCTGTGTGATGTGTAAGTCCCTTTTTTAAATTCAATTGTTTTGATATGGAACAAAGAGGGAAATTTTTCAGGAACTTGTGGATTTAAAACATTACTGGATCTTACATTTATTAAGGGATGGGAGAAGCTCAGCTATAGGATTCCAAGGAAGGTCTGGACTCTGGGTTCCTTGTGTAATGAGGCGAGGGCACAGTCCATTTGTAGTACAAAGTTCCGTTGATCAAGGAATAAATATGATCGTAAATCATCAAAAACCTTAAACCTGTTCTATAATCTGGCATATTTCACGGAGAATAGTATTGTTCAGTTGAATGGGATGTCCAAAAAAGTGGCAAAAAAACGGTACGAAAACAGAGTTTAGAATACTGGTCGGATTCTGATTTAGAACGTGACAAGTATTTTGTCCTCTGTCGTGTGGGCATAGCCTTAAGCTATGTTCACACGACTTATTGTAGCACGTATAGTTCTGCAAAACGCTGTGTGTTGTGGATGATCAGCACGTCTTTCCAAAGCACACGGGTGGTGGTGGGGCGCCGGCCCCATGGACATGCATTGTCAGCGGCGTGTATTTGTCGCTAGCAATTAACATGTCAATTCTCCCCCACGTGTACAATTAGGATCGTATTGTATGAGCAGGGGGACGACGTGTAATCTATAGCTCTTTGAGAGCTATGAATTATTGTAATTGTGTAGTGCATTTCGACGCATATAAAGCGCAAAACACAGCTTAATGCGTGCCAAAATACGTGGCATTTTAAGCTGAGTGAACATACCCTTAGGGTATGTTCTCCTGCTGATTCTGAGGCAGATTTTGAAGTGAAACTGCCTCAGAATCAACTTCCAATCTGCCTTATAATCTTTCTAATAGAGAATTAGGGCCACATGTATGAAAACTGTCTAGGTGTAAGACTTTCTTTCATTTCATATAGTGCTCTGGAAAAATGAAAGGGGTTCTCTGGTTGCTATGGGCAACGAAGTGAGTTTTAGACCTAGACAGTTTTCATACATGTGGCCCTTAGTAGTGTTCACACAATCCTGCTTTTCCTTTGTGTTGGTTTCTTTTCAGCGCTGTAAAAGAATTGAGATGTCAGTTTTTGAGTCGGATTCAGTGCTGAATCCTTAGCTCACATTATAGCATAAAGAAGGCTGAAAATCTGTTTCTAAAATCTGCGTTTAAAGGCGCAGATTTCAGACGAGGTTTCAGCGCTGAAGATCAGTGGAAGGAAAATTCACTCCAAAAAATTACAAAGCGTTCACCTCCTTCAACTTCAGTCAAATGGCCTGCGAGAGGAAGAGGCCAATTATACCCATCGTAAATGCCCTTCTATAGGAAGCTAGCACAGCAGGAGAGGTTGACCCATCAAAAGTAGCCTCATCTCCATTAATGTGCTATCTCAAACTCCCAGCTTCAAAGACTTGAACAAAAGTCTCCCAGCCGCCTCGATATTTATAGGCGATCCGCTCATAGCTGTTCTATGATGGTTTCATATCTTAAAATATGGAACTCCCCGTACACATAGCCACCACACCCACGTTTGCATGATGCAGGGGGAAGAGAAATCGAGAACTGGACTTATGGAGCACCTAGGATCGGTGTGTCTGATATAAGGGCGTAGTGTAGGTCAAGCCGATTCTGATGCTGCCACTGGTTCCGTTCTGTGCCAATTCCCTGCCGAGGTATGGCCCATTTTTGTTTTTCAGTCAGAAATTGCATGGCCAGAGTGGGATGAGTTCAAGGGCGTCCAGAGGTGTGTGGGGGGAGTGTAGTGGGCTGTCCCATTACAGATATAAGCAGGAGCCCCAAATGGGGCCCAGTCGTTGCATTCAGGAGGAGGGTACCTGACATCATTCCAGAAGCATCCACGCAGCGCAGGGCCACATCTGCCCCCCATGTGAGCCCAGATTCAAGCTAATCACAGGTAACTGGACACATTTTACTGCCTTTGTCTGTAACCCATACTTATATTTGCACCTCTGACTCTTTTCTGTATATTATCATTTTGTATATATTTGTCTAGTGTGCCCTCCAAGGCTAATTAAATCTATAAACTTGAATCTGAGTTAATCTGTCTTGATCAACGGCCTCACCCGCCTTATACTCAGTCTATAATATATAGCTACTCCAAGGCTGGTTCCTGGCCTTGTTATAAGTCGGTAACGGACCGGTCTTATAACTAAACTAGAAACGTGGCAGCCTCTTAGACTGGCAGATTTTTGTTTAACCAGGGTGGGTAAACTAATCTCTCTCAGCCGTTCAGGGTCATTGGCGAGGAGTGTCTTTTCTCGTCCTCCCGGAGTCTACCTGTGCCCATGTGGACAGGTGCTAACGGTGAAACAGTATCTGTCTGACCTTGTGTACCCCTAGGGGGCAGCGCAACGTCACGATACACCCCAAGCCAGGCCGTCGACCCTTGAGTGGGCCGGCGGGGCGGGTTTTTTCCTGACAGATTGGTGGCAGAGCGGTGGGATCAAGACAATAGTGTGGTGAGTGCGGGTCCCGTACTCCCAGACACTAAGAACTACTAGCAGTGGCTTTTGCTGCTGGGGTTTTAAGATTAGCTCAGCACTAGACAAGTCAGAGTGCAAATACAAGGTTTTGGGTGCATTCAGGTTGCAGTTTTTGTGTCAAGTAACCAAGTGTTGCAAGGATGGCTGGTCGTGGCAAGGGCAAAGATGTAGGCCCTGAGGAAACAGTTGGCGAAGTTAGCCAGGAGGAGCTCGGCCCAGACCAGGCTATGGACTATGAAGGCGAGGAGTCCAGCTCGGACTCCTCAAGGAGCCAGTCACAGGTGGTCCATTGCGCAGTGGGCAGCTCACCCTCAGCTATTCTCCTGCAAGCTGCCCTGGCTAAGCTTGAGGCTGGAGACCTCGACGCCTACAATGCCCTCTTTGCAGCTGCACAACGTCGTGAGCGGGCAGAGGAGGCCGCCGTGGAGCGGCATGCGCAAGCAGAGGCCGTAGCTGCAGAACACCGGGAGCGGGCAGAGGCTGCAGCTGCCGAACGTCGGGAGCGGGCAGAGGAACGCCAGCGGGAGCGTGACCACCAACTACAGGTGCTTCAGCTACAAAAGGCACAGTCCACCCCGGCCAGTCAAGAGCCTCCTGAGACCCAGGTCCCAAAGTTAAGGGCAGAGGACTTTCCCATGCTGGATAAAGGCGGAGACCTGGACACCACCTTGCTGGCATTTGAGAAAATCTGCTGCCAGCACCATGTACCTGGGGACCAGTGGGTCCGGTTTCTAACTCCTCGTATCAGAGGTAAAGCCCTGGAGATCTTCGGGGACCTGCCCAGCAATGCCACCCTGACCTCTGAGGAAGTCAAGCAGGTGTTGATCCGGCAGTACAACCTCACTCCTGAGATGTACAGGAAAAAGCTCCGGCGTTTGCAGCGGATTCCTACAGACAGCTGGTTCAACCACATGCGTGCCCTCCAGAGAGCAGTCGACCAGTGGACTTCGGGGTTGAAGATCACCACCCTCCACCAGCTGAAGGAGTTCATCGCAACGGAGCAGTTTTTGTGGAACTGCCCAGAGGACCTCCAGCAGCACCTTCGTGACCAGAAACCGGAGGGGGCCACCGCCACAGCAAACCTCGCGGATGAATATGCCAACAATCTGGCACCGGAGGCCGGGAAGCACCACAGCTGGTGAGGGGGGTAGGACGCCCGCAGGTCCAGTTGTCCCTACCCATAAGCCCAGGTGGCCCCCAGTCCATGATTCCACATCTGTGGGGGAACCCCGACTCTGTCACCTTTGCAAACAGCCAGGACATTGCAAGGCCGCATGTCTCCAATGCCAGAAGGGCCCGTCCCAGTCCTCTTTTCCAAGGCCCCCCAATGTTTTCTTTGTGGGTGGGGATGAGGGAAGGCCCCTTTTAACTACCAGCCAGTCACCGTAGGCCGGTCTGTGGCCATGGGACTCTTGGACACCGGTGCGGAGATGACTGTGGTGCGGCCTGAGCTGGTGTCCCCAAAGGATATGTTACCCGGAAAGACCCGCGCTGTCACCGGATTTGGAGGCGTTGTGCAGCCCTGCCAGTGGCCAAGGTGTATTTGAATTGGGGTGCCGGGCAGGGAGTGCGGGAGGTGGGGGTATCTTCGAACATTCCAGCTAGTGTTTTGTTAGGGACAGACTTTGGGCGGTTGGTAGCCCGTTTTGAGGCCCCTTAAGCCCCAAGGTCTGCTCCTATCAAATGTAATGTGTCATCCAACCCTGTTAATAATGTGGACAATGTTGTTAACATGCATACGAGGGGAGTATGGGGGTGGTTGATATGGGGTGTTCCCCTCCATCCTGTGGAGAGGAGATAAGGTCAGCCGCTTGCAATAGGGCAGCAGGATGTGTCCAGCAAGCCTGCTGGGATTTGTTGTCCTCTGGTGGGGCATCGGAGGGGACAAATAGGTGACAGACAGCTGTGGTGGGTGAGCATGCAGGTAAGGCAGGCCTCCCAAGTAAGGCCACAGAGCAGGGTCTCCCCACAAACAGGATGTCGGAGGGCCAGGTTAGGCCAAACCGACTGGCGACTTATATAGACGCCGAGGGGGATGGAGCCCCACCAGCGGTTGCAGCGGTCGTGGCTGCTGTCACGCGCAGTGGGAGGGCCAGGAGCCAGGAGGCCCCTCGGGGCCTGACGGTATCCTCCCATCGGACCAGGTAAGTGCCAGGGAAGGCGAGGGGTAGGAGATAGGTCCCAGGGAACAGACAGATGACGTGGCAGTCTCATCCATTCTGGCCACGTCTAGTCGAGAATTTCAGGCAGCGTTAGCGGCTGATGACAGCCTGAAAGCTCTCAAGGAGCAGGCGGCACAGCCACGCTTGGACTCAGACACCGCACGGGTGGTCTGGGACCAAGAACGGCTATACCACGTGACGGTCCGACTAGGTTCACCGGAGGTGTGGCCCAAGGACCGACAGTTGGTGGTACTCTATCCGTTCATTGCGGAGTTGTTGCGGGTTGCGCACGAGACTTCGATGGCCCGACACCTAGGGATCAGCAAGACAAAGGAAATGCTGGCCCTGAATTTCTACTGGCCAAAGAAGGGGACTGATGTGGCTGCCTACTGCCGTTCATGCGACACCTGTCAAAGGGTGGGGATGGGGGGCGAACCCCAAAAGCCCCACTGGGTATCTTGCCTTTATAGACGACCCTTTTCAGGAGGGTGGCTGTGGATTTAATTGGTTTTGCGCCTTTTCCCAGCAGTCCGGGAAACGCTTCGTATGATGGTAGTGGGACTTGCCACTTGGTCCCCGGAAGCTGTAGACTGTCGTCATTGGGGCCGAAAAGGTGGCCCCCCCTTTAAATGGAGATTTTCTCTCGATGGGCTTTCCCAGGAAATGCTCCTGACCGGGGAAAACCAGTTCATGTGCATTAAGGGGAGTCCTTGTGAAAGCTGATACAGGTGCATTCTGGTGGCCAGCCCGTACCACCACAGACAAAATGGCTTTTTGATCGTTCAATGGCCCCTGAAGAGATGTTAAGATGTTGGTCGACGCCCAGGGGGGCGCGACTGGGAGCGGTCCCTCCCAAAACTACTATTCCTTCCCGGGAAGTTCCAAGGCCTAACGGGGTTCCCCTCTTTGAGCCCCTGTATGGGCGACGTGTACGGGGGCCCCCCTGGCTCTGGTGAAGGGGCCTGGGAAGGAGACTTAGCCCCCCCAAAGGGTGCGGTCACTGAGTTGTTGTGTGCTTCCGGAAAAAGGCCTTGCGAGTAGTGCCGAGAATATGCGACGGGCCCGGCGCCCAAAAAGCGGGGTAGCCCAAAATGCTTGTTAGAGGACCTACCAGGTGGGTCAGAAAAATGTGGGTTTTGGGGTCCCTGTACCACAGGAAAAAGTTTTTGGCAGCCGGGGAAGGCCCATAGTTTGCACCCCAATTCAGCGCAGTACGTCCCTGGTCCCCCTGGACCACGCCCGGGGAAGGCGGAAGGCCTTCCCTGAAAATGATGAAGGCGCATCCGAAGGGGGCATGTTCCTTCCCGGGGTGAAAACCCCCCAAGGCAGGGGGGGAAAGAGCCCTCTTGGATATGCTCGCCCCGGTTGGGCGGTGGATCCTAGGGTGTGGAGATTTGGGACAGCTTTGGAGGCCCAGCGGCCCCGGGTTGGAAACCCCTCCACCCTTACGGGTTTGTTCACCAATGTGCCTGAAAGGCGGAGTCACCCGTCCATCCGTGGACCCCGGGGGATAAACCCCCCAAATATGGCGTTGGTACGGTTTCCCCCCCGAAGTGCAGCGCACATGCGCAAGGAGTCGACGAGATGTGAAGCTGGGGGGTCTCCGTTGTAAAACAGTGCTTGGGGACGAGGAATCAGGCGAGGCCCCGGGAAAGGATCGGCCACCCGATTCTGGTGGATACAGGGATCAATGCTGCCGGTCCCCGTTGCTACCCAATGCCACGCAGATGACCTGCTCGATCATTTGGGCCCGGGGGCCAAGTACTGACATCAGGATCTGAGCCGGGGATATTGGCGTTTCCCCCTCCCTGTGAGGAAAAGGGGGAACGTTTACCTTTTCCCCCCCGTTCGGACTGTCCATGGGAGTCCCTGTTTCCCGTTCGGTATGAAAAATGCCCTCCCATTTCAGCGGGGAAAAAAGCCTGCTCAAGGGACTTAAGGGGTACACTGCTGCGTATTAAATTGCAAGCATTTTTCAAGTCCCCCTGGGGGGATCACCTCCTGCATGACGCTGTGCTTGGGTATCGAAGGCGGTTTGCCATAACCCGGGGGAAAAGTCCCAGCTGGGCGTGAGTGAGGTCCATACCTGGGCATCGGGTTAGGTGGGTGGGTCTTGAAGCCAGACCCCGGAAAAAAGTGGATGCCTCGTACCCTGGCCCCCCCAGGACAAGAAGCGGGTTTTCCTTCTTGGGCACCCCTGGGTACTATAGGGGTTTGTTCCACACTATAGTAGCCCGGCAAAACCCCCCGACGGAATCCCAGGAAGCGGTTGCCCCCCGCAGTCGATTGGACAAAAGACTGCGAGAGGCCTCAAGGCCCCCCTGTCAGCCCCAGTCTACAAGCGCCCACTTCCCGGAGTTATAGTACAAACCCACGCCAGTGACTTTGGCCTTGGTGCAGTGCTCAGGGGGGTGGACACAAACGGGGCAGGAAAATCCATTTTTGTACCTGAGGGAAGCTTCGCCCAAAGGGAGTGGCCTATTCTACGTGGAGAAAGAATGCCTGCGATAGTGTGGGCCTTTTCAGCGGCTGCGCCCCACCCTTATGGGCGTCATTTCATCATGGAGACAGTCCACAACCCTAGTGGTTAACCGGTCTCCCGGGGCCAATGGGAGGTTGCTCGTCGAGCCTTGGTTCGACGTACAAAATTTGCCATTCGCCAAAGCCGATGGGGGTTTTCCCCACGGGGGGAGGGGTATGCAGGCGATGGGAGAGCACACGGGTGCTGCACCTGGCGCCTCTAAAAGGGGGGAGGTGTGAGGGAAAATTCCCCCAAAAAAAAAAACAAAGCGTTTACCCCCTCCCAAATTCAGTAAATGGCCTGCGAGAGGAAGAGGCCCTTAACCCATCGTAAATGCCTTTTTTTAGGAAGCTAGCACAGCAGGAGAGGTTGACCCATCAAAAGTAGCCTATCTCCCTTTAATGTGCTATCTCCTCCGCTTCAAAGACTTGAAACAAAAAGTTCCCCGCCGCCTCGATATTTATAGGCGAAACCGTATAGCTGTCTTGATGGTTTATATCTTAAAATATGGAAAAATCCCCGTACAAAAAAAAGCATGCTCCCCTGTTTGCAGTTGCATGGGGGCTGAGAAATCGAGAATGACTTAGGGGGCAGCTGGTTTGGGGTGTCTGACTCAGGGGTAGCTTAGGTGCGACGGGTTTTGATGCTCCCTGGGTTTCCCTTCTGTGTCAAATTTCCCCCCGGGGGATGGCCCATTTTGGTTTTTTTTAGTCAGAAATTGGATGGGAGAGTGGGAGGGGGGTTCATAGACCGCCCAGGGATGGTTTGGGGGGGGTGTAGTGGGCTGGACATGGGCTGTCCCATTACAGTTAAGCGGAGCCCCGTTTCCTGGCCTTGTTATGTCGGTCGGGGGGTCTTATAACTAAACTAGAAAATTTTGGGGGGGCCTCTTAACTGGAGATTTTTGTTTAAAAAAGGGTGGGGGGAAACTTAAACTCTCTGCCGTTCGGGTCATTGGGGGAGTGTTTTTTTCGTCCTCCGGGGTCTACCTGTTCCCCATGTGGACGGGCTAACGGGAAACGTATTGTTGACCTTGTGTACCCTGGGGGGGAGCGCACGTCCGATACCCCCAAATCGGCCGCGCCCTCGATGGGAGCGGGCGGCTTTTTCCCGACAATCAGCCGGTGAAAGTACTCTTAAAGGGAACCCGTCAATAGGTTATGCCCCCCCGCTGGGACAGCAAAGCTGGTCGACATGCTGTTCCCAGCGCTGTGTCCCTTATTCTGTAAGATGCTGTAGTTTTAGAGCATTTAACCCTCAAATCTTATTCATGAGCCCTGCCCACCTTGCAGTTACTCACATGTTTCTACCTATTCAAAGTAATACATTTAGCAGTTTTGAGGTGGGCGGGTCTAGCCTCAGATGGGCAGGGTTTGAAAAAAACGGACTCTTCATGACTCTTTTCTGGCTGAAAACTGCAGGTTTGAGCACTGAATACTCGAAAACTACAGCATCTTACAGAATAAGGCACACAGCGCTGGAAACAGCATATCTGACACTAGCTTGTGCTGTCCTCAGCAAAGGGGGCATAAACTGTGACAGGTTCTCTTTAACAGCTGCTCAGGAGAAAAAGCTGCCACCATAATGATGTACAGAAATATATATCTTTACTTTGTGTTTATTTTCTAAATGTAGCTTTTTATTCTGCATCCATATCTGCTTTTAAGTAGTTTTTTTAAAAAGTAGTTATGTTCCCTTTGAACATTTAAAATTAGAAGGTATGCTGAGGGCACCCAGTATGCACCATTCCCTATGAAATGTATGCGGCTTCCTGAGTGTCAGGCCTGCCGTTCTATCATGATCTCTAATAAACACAGTACACCAGAGCTAAATGTCTTACGAAGTAATTTATTTTGGGTATTGCATGATGAATAATATATCTCTCTAACTTTACTCTTTTGATTTATAAAGGTCGCAAGAATATGCTTGATAAATTGCTGGTTCCCTGAATCTGCTCAGTGTCACCAAACATAATTTACTTCCTAGCAACCCTTCCACATTTTAAGTTTACCAAGCAAAATCTTTTACACTTTTCTTTTGTGAAAAGTTATCAAGCTGATAGTTTTAATGTAAAAATTGAATCTATACTTTTGGGGACTTTTCTGTTTTGATAATATATGAGCATATGGAACATTTACAGTTAATCGTCTTTCATAGGTAGATGGTTTTAGTGATGCTGCATATGGGTTAAACTGAGCCCATCACCAGTCCCCATATGTTCACTATAGATATAGTGATTATTTTCCTTAGACACCTCCCTATGTAAAAGAACATGCCTGTTTGGCTTCACAACATATCAGGTGGAAAAAAAACAGCCATTTTGATGCCTGTTTCTAGAGTTATTGAAAATTGGATGCATGAAAGCCAGGGATTTAGAAATTGAACAAGAGCAGGTAAGGGAAGTAAATAAAGAAACATGTATGGTATTTAACTACTAACATTAAAGGGACTTTCGACTTTTCAATAACCTGCCAATTGCCCCCCACTACAATAGAATGAAAAAAATTATAAAGCAGGGTATGTCTTCCATAAGCAGCAAGTACTGGTTAAAGGGGTTTTGCCAGGATGTGCCTTATCTGCTAAGAAGCAAATGTAAATAAAGCTGAGAGAGCGAGAGACACAGCCAGAGCACAGAGCCGTGCATAAGGGATCGTGTGAAATGTTCACTCAAATAATCAAACTACAACTAGTGGATTCTGCATACAAAGACAACACCTTTTCTCCACAGCAGCTTGAAAGCTTCTTCATGTTCTCTGTCATCAGATAAAGCAGGGATGTACTCAGATAATCACATTACAACTAGTGGATTCTGTATACAAAAAACAACATATTTCTACCCGGTGCCTTGAAAGCGTCTTCAGCTCCCTTTCATCAGATAAGAAGCTCTCTCTGCGCAAGCCCAACCAGCAGCTCTTGTCAGGTCGTATCTAATAGATGCTTTTAAGTAACTAAGGGCAGGTAAGGCAGCCCGTAGCTCTCTCAGGCTGCAATTTTTGTAATCACATATATTTAGAAAATGATTACCTATTTTGGAGGATCCCACGTCAACATTACATCGTGGCAAAACCCCTTTAAGTTTGTTCTTATTTCGCTATTGGGCAAGTTTTTAAAGAAGTGGAAAACCCCTTTAATCATGCACCACAAATTGCACAAAATTGAAGGTTATTTAAGCATAGGTTTGCTTTTCATGCATCACGGAAATAATGCATTTATTCTAAAGGTTTTAGAGGGGTTGTCTCACTATGCTGTTTCACAGCCAGCTTCAGACTCACTTCACGGTTAAGCTGTGGGTGGTTCTGTAGCACTGGTGTATCAGTTCTGATATTCTTAGATGATCCTGTTACAGTGATATGAGTGGAAGAGGTTTATAATTTGTAGGGCACAAAGCTACAGAGCTGTAAGGCTTAAAACTTGTCATCAACTTGGGTAAACCAGCTCCTGTGCTAGAGCGAAGACTTATCAGGGAGTGACTTGCCAGGGTTGGATGGCAGTTTGGAGCAATCGGATAAGAGAGCGAGGAGAGGTGGTCGGTAACCAAGAGAAAGTTACGTACACTAGCAGTACATAAAATCTTCACTCCTGAAGAAAGAAAAATCAAAACCGCAATGTATTTGGTAAAAGCTAATCGTGTTTCAAAAACCTCATTTTATGACATAAAATGAACTTGCACATTACATTTATTTTTTGCTTCAGTGTATGTCCCCTTGGTGGTGGTGCTGCTAATCTGTGCAGGTAGGGCAGTCTGTGGGCAAAATAGGTCTCCTTCCCCTTCTGCCAGCTAATAATATAGTCCCATTGTAAATCTCCTGCAGAAGGTGGCTTATCAACTACATTGCCATACTATTACAAAGGCTCTGGTCTGCCCCCCCAACAAGCAGGGAAGAAGTCTATACCTATTGGCTGCTGTTTATAGAATAACTGATCACTGTTCAGAAAACTGGTTAGGACAGACCTGCACAACTTGGTTGGAAATTGGGGCTAATACCACCTGACTAACTGACTGCCCCTGGATCTCCCAGAGACTCCCCCAAACTATTTAGGATTGTCCCATGACCCCTATTGTGGGGTGGAAGTTGGCAAGCCCAGCCCCCTTTGCGGTCCGGTTTGTGGGCCACTAGAAATCGTTTGCCGGGCCCACAGGCCATATGCTGTGCAGTGACTGAGCATGTGTGTCCACCAGTATCCAGCTGCTTAGGCTGACGTACACATTGCTAGTCACTATTCTATATTATGGAAGTACATTTTAAAGCTCCCCACTGTATCATTTTGTACAGCATGTAAATGGCTGATCTTTACTTTTTGTGTTCTAAAAATGAATGCACTTAAAGGGACTGTCCATTTTTTCTTATTTTAAAATACTACTGCCCTGATAAAAACCAAAATAAGCCCCTCATACTTACCTTATACTTACCTTCCTCCTCAACTTTGTTCCAGCGCTGTCTTCTGTTTACCTCCACCGGTCTGGTTGGCTGCAGCGGTTACGTGCCATTGCCTGACACCACTATTCTCAGGCCTGGTTTGAGTCCCGATGCCTTGAGTTGGCCAAACAGTGGTCTGAAGATGCTCGGGATGTTTTATATGATATAAACCGATTCCACCTGTTGGATCTTCAGGCTTGTGTGATCATTTACCTTTTCGACCTGCCAAAAAAAGGGACCTTAGATGTCAGGGTCATTTCACTCTATAGAAGGACCCTATTATAAAGCATGTCTGACCTGACGAATGGTCATAAGATCAGGTGAGGTGGGGGCTGGCATATAATATATAGATATGACACTGTATTCGCAGCCATATGTACCCCAGAATACTGTTGGCATCAAAATGTTGCCCCCTTATTTTTCCCTCTTGGGGGTTTCCTGACAGTACTGTTTCCACGTGGGATGTTTTCATCACGACTGCGGCGACTTACAGTAAGTAACAGGCATAATGTAATTATTTGATCTAGTGTGGAAGGCTTGATATAGAAAGTAATGAATGCAGATTGAATTCTTTCTTTATGGCAGATTCTAGATAGAACATTCTACTCATTTGAAATTCCATTTTTAGTTCATTTCCTTTCTTTGCTAAAATAAAAGATAACACAAACACAAAGATTGAATTACTGGGCAATTTCCCATGAATTGTATCATGTTACATGGCTAGTAACGTAGGAATACGGGAGAGCTCGTCGTATCCACTTTCCAGCTCTGCATACATCCAACAATTAATTTAATATGGTTTTGTAGGATAATCTGATTGTGGGGCTGCCTGGGGCTTCCATTATGCATTCTGGCATATTGCATTCTATTTTAATCTTTGAGGAAGATATAAAATTTGCGACAATGTTTTAGAAGCTAATTGAACACAGTCTGTTGGAAATAAAAAAGAACATTATGTTATGACAACCAATTTAGATTCATTATATGAGAGGAAATTGAGAGTGGATATATCGGTGTCCAATTTCTTCATCTTATCTGGCGTACTTGGATGTTGTATGAAAAGCATTAGTTTTTGGAGAGATATGAGAATTCTCAAACTCTCAAATGTCCACTGATATGGGGTAAACTTGCTCTTAATCCTCAACCGCTGTATAGAAACAGTATGTGTGTCAGAATGCACTGGTGGTGTTGTCTGTACAAGTTGGAGTGTTTGTCTTTGTAATGTTCTTACTATAGACCAAGGGTGCACAACATGCGGCACCCAGTGCCTCACTGTGCGACTCCCATCCATCAGGACACAAACATGGTTTGTCTCTCATACTTCAGAAAGTAGACTTCATCTTCTGACTGATGACACTTTTATGGTGGGCACAGTATGGCCAGCATTGTAACAGTGGGCACTGTGTGATTGGCATTGTTATGGCGGGCATTGTATGGCTAGTCTTATAGGGCTCTATATGGTATTTTAAGCAACCTGAATGAGCTATCCACTAAAAACAGTTTCTATATTCTCTGGATTTTTTAATCACAGCAGTTTTTTTTTTCCCCTGACACAATTAATGGAATAGCCACAAAATCTACCATAACAATGTCTGAAAAGTTCGAGACTCCAGAGGAGATGAGTTGGAGAGGAGACTATACATGTGTGTGTTCTCTTTAGGTATAGTGTTGAAACAGCCAAAAACTACAAAGCAAATAGGCGCCTTGTATCCTGTTTCCGGACCACACCCCCCATTCTGATCTCTGGCAGTCCCTTAAAGGGAATCTGTCGCAATTGTTGTTTTTTTTTTTTTTTTTACTTATTAAATAAAGCCCCTGATCCATATGCTTTTCCTCTCAGTCGTTTTTATTTTCTGATTGTAGATTTCTCAAATCGTCCGTATATATATATGATTGTGGGGAAGACGTTCTTGCTTGCACTGCTTTAACAGCAGTCAGAGAGATACTTTACAGCAGCTTCATGCACATAGGAGCCTTAAAGGGAACCTGTCGCATAGTTTTTGCCCCCCCCCCTGGCTTATGACAGTACAAGCTCTTTTCAGACCTGATGTTTTCAGTGCTGTGTCCCCTATTCTGTAAGATGCTTTAGTTTGCGTGTATTTAATTCTCAAATCTGCATTTTTCAGCCAGAAAACATTCGAAGAGTCCTTCAGAGTGTCAGTTTTTTTTCAAACCCGGCCAATCGGAGGCTAGCCCCGCCCACCTCAACTGATAAACCTATTACTTTGAATAGGTAGAAACATGTAATAACTGTCAGTGGGCGGAGATATCATTTGGTGGGTGGAGCTAACACCTGCTCATGAATAAGATTTAAGGGGTAAATGCTCTAAAATTGCTGCATCTTACAGAATAAGGGACACAGTGCTGGGAACAGCAGGTCTGACACTAGCTTGTGACGTCCTCAGCAAGGGGGCATAACCTATGTGAAAGGTTCTCTTTACGGCTGATTCTGTCCCATAGACTTCTATAGGAGAGTTTTCTAGTCATACTATGTGACCTAGGAAGAAATCACTGTGAAGGGAGGGGAGAGGGGGAGCTGTGACTATCTCCTCTTGTGACTGGTGGATCCTATGTTATCTATACACATTGGTGTCTCCTTTCAGTTTGACCTTGCTTTTACTGATAATGAGCAGACCCTGACAATCTTCCTCTACAGAACAGGAAGTGTCGGACTATTTTTAGGCTTAGTGGTCAAAGTGAAAACTGCAGGGCTTAAGAATCAATATAAAATGCTGAAAGTGATATGGAAAAAAAAATTAACCCAAAATTCCTAAAAAAAAATGTGTTTAACATAAAAATGTGAGTTAAACAGTAAGTCATTTTTGATGACACATTCCCTTTAAGTAGAACCAACACTTGAAGTGCCATAAAGATCTTGGACTGGGAACACCCTCTCTAAGATTTACTCTGGGAAGGTACAATATGACATTGTGGCCCTTAGACTAGAAAATGTTGTGCAGCCATGCTATAGCCATGGCTACATGATACTTTTTATAGTGGGGAGCATCCCTCATCCAGGGCTATAACTAGATCTACATAAAACGGGAGATAAGCATGCCCTAGTTGATGGACTGACCCCTTCAAAGGAACTGTCAATTTTATAAATGTTTCTGAATTGCTATTTATTAAAGGGGTGTTATCGTTTCATTAAATGGTCTTCAGAATAAGGGGACAGTGAAAACAAGCAACTTTGCAATTGGATGTCATTAGCAAAGCTGCCTTGTTCTCACAGTGTCCCTTATCTTGTGTTTTTATTTACACTGATATCCAGTGTGGGTCTAATCCCTCCTGATCCCTCCTCCTTGCAATTCACTAGCTGAGAGCTCATTTACATTCTGTACAGCCCCTGGGTCGATTCACGGAGCTGTGTCTCTGACTCAGAGTTAGGGGCCGTAGCGTTTTCTGTCTCCACACCTAGCAGAAACAGACTGCAGCAGATTGTACAATGAGAAAACATGACAGTTTTGACCCTGTGCCTAACTCTCCTGCATACACGCAGATCTGTGCCGTTCTTAGAAAGCTGTAATACATCTCCAGCTGTGAGAGATCAGTGCTCAGATTAGATTGAATGCAGCCTGTGGTATGTATACAGCTCTTATAAAATAAGACTGCAGGGAGAGACACAGTGATATATGGACTCAGAGGGGAGGGGGGGGGAGTCTCAGGCAAGCATATAAGGGGGGATGATGTAATCCAGCTGGGAGGGGAATAAACGCCCCTGCATTCACAGAGCTGGGAAGCTAAGAGAAGTGTGAATCAGCCGAAGTAAGGAAGCGATACATCCCCTTTAAATATCAGGTTTTTTAAAATCTCTGTTAGTACATATGAATGTAGATAAATAAAACTAAACCTGATGCATGATCTTTAAAGGATCATGAAGTTCTTTTGAAAATTGAGCCAGTGTGGTCATGAAATGACAATCAACCCACTTTGTATATGAACCTTATTTCTATTTTATTGCCATCTTTTAGTTCTCTGAATGCAGTGTAAAAAATTGATGTTATTTTTGTTACCAAAGCTTCATTCAGAGACCCATATACTCAGGGGCGTATTAGATTGTACCTCCCATTGCAAATCTAAACACAATAAAACACATGCTGCTGTACTTAATGTAAACTATAACTTTATTATGTTCTCCTTCTCTCTCCAACTCAGAAACCCTTTCTGTAAAGTTACGAACAGCAGAGCCTGTTTCCCAGGCATCGCTATTCAACAGGGGGTCTCTTGAAGGACTTTCTGCTGGATATACTTTCCAGTATACTCTCCTAGTTGACCTATGTTCCAGTGCCACCTGTGTTCTTTACCCCACCATGTCCCTTCTTATTTTCTGCAATGGAGGATGATTGCTCGTCCCCAGTACTTTACTGTGTCTTGTATGACTCTCATGGATTTCAACGCTTAGTAATTCTTATAACGATTCTTCTTCAGTTAAATTAAAAAAATATTATATCATTAGATATCCAGTTAAAGTTTTCTGATGGGATACAAGATTAAAAAAAAAAAGAAAAAAAAAAAAAGAGTAGTCTGGATTAAAAAAAAAAAAGCATAAAAAAAAAAATCCCTCGTTACTTCATGGTGTCCCAGATCTTCGCTGTTCTCTATTTTTTGGTCTTATCTTGCCTACAGAGAACAGAAAGAAATGTCTCCTCAGCCATGACTATGGTAGTGACTAAGAGGGCATTTTCAGCCATTTCCTTTGTGTCAAGCCAGGATCGGTAAGTGGAGATCTGGTGAACTCTGGAAATGCAGCAGTGGGGGATCAGCGAGATGAGTGTTGCTACGAATAAGGGACGTTCTGCCCCCGAAACGCGTCAGATGTTTCATTTTGTTATCATGGATTTTAAAGAATTGAAGTAAAGACCATTTTTATTCAGGAACTGGAGGATGTTTTTTGTTTCACATAGTTTGTATTGCCCAAAGGATCCATGGGCTTCCTCTGTGCTCCAGAAGCAGCTTTCACCCAGAGATAACTGATTGGAGACTGAGCGGTGGTGAGCGATTTTGCTTGTTTCTGTTACATTAGATGAGTTATGTTTGTTTTTATTTCTTTTTTAACCTGGTTTGGCTCCTCTTAAAAATGTTATAAACCACTGGAAAGACCCCTTTTTTTTGCTCCTCATGGTACATGGAGCTAGAAGTCTGTGATTGCTACTGATACTCTTAGCTTTATTTTTCTCCTATAGTCCACCCTGCTCATTAAGGATCAGTGCCATTAGCACCAATATGCTATTGAAATTTTGCAAGTGTATGATGCTTGTCAGTCTATCACTGTCAAGGGGCATAAATCTGAGCACTCTCCTCTGCTTAGAACTGAGTAATGGAGACTGCCTGCTGTACAGTCTAGGAGTTAATTCGCATGTACATGCCAAAACTAACAGTGCTGATGGCTGACTAACAGGGAGGACTAAAAGGAGAAACAAAGGCTATGAATTTTGTGGCGCAGAAGCTATCCAAAGATGCTACTATTTCGATTGCGGACAGTGTTTTTCAGAGGGATCTTTGATGGTCTCCGGCAAAGTGCTGGAAGACCTTGAAAATGAGGACTAACGTTCAGTTATTCCATTTGCCTAATGCTGTTCTGCAGCGTGCACTTGCTTGATTTATCTACGGTTGTTTCGGTACCTCGGACCTGTTAGTCTAAACTCTACACCCCCCCTTCCCCCTCAAAAAAAAAATAAAAAATGAAGAAGTAAAACTTTCTTGGAGCACAATTGTAGAACAAAACTTTTGTTTTTTGCCTTTAGTGCAAATGCAGCACACTACTCTGAACTCAGCGCGTCACTCACAACTCCTTGGCTAGGCTAATGGTTGCTTTTCTTGTGGGTCTATATAGAACGCTTTGCTTAGACTACCACATGCTATACAGAGCTGGCCATAGTACTCTACTTTATGGGGCAGCACCCTTACCTGCCTGAGATGCCTATCTGTGCTACAAGGATCCCCATTTACTTTGTAGCACCTACAGGAGCCTCCACATTGATGTATCCTTAGCCCCTTCAGGTACCAGCTATTATCGGATTTTTGGTTTTTCCTCCACGCCTCTCAAGAGCCAAAATTTGACTTTATTCTGTGTAGCCATATGAGGTCTTGTTTTTTGCAGGGCAAGATGTGCTCTTTAACGGTGCCATTGACCATAACGAATCACGTACTGGGAAACTCGTCCAAAAATTCTATGTGGTGTGGAACCTGGAAAAATGCAATTGCATCATTTTTGTGGAGGTGTAGTTTTTATGGAGTTCACTCTTCGGTATTGGTGATGTGTTATCTGTATTCTGTAGCTGGATATGATTCCGGTGATTTCAAATGTGTAACATGTTTGTTTTGTTTTGGTACTTAGGAAAAGTTTTGTTTTTTTTTCCTTAAGTTTTTGCTAAGTGCCATTATTTGTGAGCCCCCTTAATGTGCTCTTTACATTGTGTAGATGTACGGGTTCGTTTAAATGCGTGAAGGGGCTAAACTAAGCCATTACATTGCTGCAGATTGTTTCTTGGTCTGGTCCCATCATTAGGACAACACCATACACATCAGCCATTAGTTTAATGGTTTAAAAAGGTCCAGTCACTGTGCAGTTTCAAAAAGTCAAAGGCCGCTTCAGACTTGCATTGCCTGGTCAGGCTGTGGGTGGTTCTATAGCAGTGACTAGCATATTTAGCTCCTTTGTAACTTGCTGAGCGTTGCAAAAACATAAGTGGAGGAGATTTAATTTTAAACAAAAGCTTCAGAGCTCCAAAAAATGAATACAAGTGCATTTCACTAATGAATCTAATCTTAGAGATGAGGACTGCTTCATCCCAACATGGTGATGTCACTCCCTGCTCTCTGTCTAATCGGGAATGGAAAACAGGGTGGTATCTAGAGAAATCTGTGTGCACTCAGAGCAGATAAAATCTCATCTCCTGACCAGGGAAGATCCAAGAGCCCAGTGTATTTAGAAAAAGTTTTTAGTTACCTGTCGCTGCATGTGGAAGGCTAATCTTTGTAGTGAGAAAACCCCTTTAGTATGGCTTCTCATTCAGTACAAATTACACGTACAAAAGGGAAATACAAAACAAAGTAATAGAGTAGAAAAGTAATACTAAATTCTTATCTCTAAAAGAGGTGTTATTGATATTCCTGCCATTGGCACTTGGCATTCAGCTCTTGGTGTTGCCCTCCATCCTGTGGTTTAATGCGGTCGTGAGGTTTTTTGGTCTTAATACTCAGGTGGTTTTCAAAAGTGGACAAGCGCTGTATTCCTTTTAAGCAGTACAGATAATATCCGATCTCTTCTGCCCTCCAGCCAGTCTGATGACTAGGTCAGACGGGTTCATTGCTTACTCAGTCTCCATACAGCCTGTGCCTTGAGAGACTCAGAGAATCAGTCTCCTAATCCTTTAGATGTTCAGCACAATCTTAACAGAGAGAATATCAGACCATGAACCAGCAGAAGGTCATCAACTGGTAAGCACACCGGAGCTTGACCATTAACTCTTTAGAAACGCAAACAAACCAGCTCAATGAACTTTGTCACACATGACATCCAATATCATACAGTGGTTCCTCAGGTTACAATGGACTCAGGATTCAATATTTCCAGCATACAATGGTCTTTTATGAGGCTTTGTATCCTGACACGCCAGTTACCATACAATGTCACAGACACTGCCGATCTGCTGCATGTAATGACTGGAAGATCCAAAAATTATAAGGAACGCTTTACTTGTAAAACCTCTATATTGGTGAAATGCATGCAGTCATTGGCAGTATAGCGCCTCTCTACAGTACAGTGCGGTACTACATGTTCTGTTCTGCTCTTACATGTATTAGGTGCATGCATTGATTTGTGGTATATAACGCATCTCTACAATACAGTGCAGTATTACATACCCTGTACTGTTCTTACATGTATTAGTGATGTGCATGCAGTGATTGGTGGTCTATAGTGCCTCTCTACAGTATAGTGCGGTACTACATGTCCTGTACTATTCTTACATGTATTAGTGAGGTGCATGCAGTGATTGGGGGTCTAGTAACGCCTCTATACTACAGTGCGGTACTACACGTCCTGTACTGCTCTTGCATGTACAGTCATGGCCAAAAGTTTTGAGTATGACACAAATATTATATTTTCACATGATCTGTTGCCCTCTGGTTTTTATGTTTTTTTGTCAGATCTTTTTTATCACATACAGAATACAAGTGCAATCATATTATGATAAAAAAGTTTTTATTGACAGTCAGAATGATTAATGCAGCAAGTCAATATTTGCAGTGTTGACCCTTCTTCTTCAGGACTTCTGCAATTCTCTCGGCATGCTCTCAATCAACTTCTGGACCAAATCCTAAACTGATACATTCCATTCTTGCACAATCAATGCTTGCATTTTGTCACAATTTGTTGGTTTTTGTTTGTCCCCCACCGTCTCTTGATGATTGACCACAAGTTCTCAATGGGATTAAAAAATCTGGGAGCTTCCAGCTATGGACCCAAAATCTCTGTTTTGTTCCTGACCATTTAGTTTATCACCTTTGCTTTATGGCAAGGGTTTCCATCATTTCTGGATAAAGGCATTGTAGATCACCAAACTGCTCTTGGACGGTTGAGAAGTTGCTCTTGGATGACATTCGGTACCATTCTTTTTCATCGGAAGTGTCTATTATTGGCAAGACTGTTTTGAGCCGATTCCCCTTAGGCGAACACCAACACATCACCATTATAATGTGTTTGGTGCTTTCACGCAGTTTCAATAGTCAAGGACTGTTGATTGCTTCAGGCTGTGGTTTCTATGCAGAACTAGCTTTGTTTTAACTTCAGAGGTTCCAAACACAAAGGGGAATTAATCTGTAAAAATACTTAAGCCCAAATGAATAAAAGGCATTCCACTACCTGTACCTTTGAGAGAACTATCATCCCCAGGGTGATGTATTTTTGTCTAAGGAATGAAACAGTGGCTTCTGTTGCTAGCCCTCACTTGACCACCAAGGCCCGTGTATCAAAATAGAGTTCCGCCTCATGTGAAGGCAATCGAGTGAAAAACCCCTTTAGTACTGCATTCCATCAAGTCTCACATTACACCGAAATACCGAAAGATTAAGAAAAAAAACTTTCTAAGAGATGGTCCTGCTTTGGCACTTGCTTCAGCTCTTTCTTTGGCCGCCATCCTGTGAAGCCGTTTTTTTGGTCTTAAACAATGGAAACCTGTCTCCTTTTAAGCATTCAGATATATGATCTGCGCTAGATCTGATGACTAAGGTCAATCTTTCTTACTGTCTCATACACCCTGTCCCCTGAGTACTAGGAACTCCCCATTTTGATGCAGTGCAAGAGAAAGACATGCCAGATGGTCTTCCTTTAAGACACCAACTTGCTTTAACCAGAAGAAAAACAAGAGCTCAAACTTGCACACATGCCTCCAATATATACAGGGGTCCAGTTAATGGTAGATTCATTAATTAATAAAATGTCAGATTGACCCTGACACCCTGTCCTAAATTTCAAACACCCACAGCCATGTTAATGAGAAAATCCAATTAAAGAACGTTTACTTGAAAACCTCTTTTAAAGCATGCAGTCTTGGCAAAGGAAGTTGCAACATTGTTTTCTGCGTTAAGATAGTGTGCATTTTTCTAGGCACCTATTGACTTTTACAAATTACTGTAGCTGCTCTAAGCTGAAGTGCACTGATTTTCAGACATCTCTAAGTATATGCTAACATGCCATTATAAAAGCTGATGCAGTGATTGGGTAGTAACGCCTTTCTATACACTCTACAACGTTTTGGCCATGACTGTATTAGTGAGGTGCATGCAGTGATTGGTGGTCTATAGCGCCTCTCTACAGTACATATGCCAAGATGAGCGGCTCCTTTTGGTACCAGGTGAGGGTGGCCCCTTTCCATTTTCTTCTGGTTCTGTATTGTGTATAAAGCACCTGATCCAAAGAAGCTCCTTTCCTTGGAAAAAGAAGTGACTTCCAGCAACTCTGCCTGTTATATGTTAGGGCTTGTGTCATCCTATTCATTAGCTGCTTCATTTTCTTTGATCATTATTTTGCATTATGTTGGGTCACATTTAAAATGTTTGCAACCCGCTACCAGTTTTCCATAGTGTTATGGTGTTAGCATACAATGGTTGTCCTGGAACCAATTAATCTTGTATGTTGAAGCACTACTGTATATCTTTATGTATGCCATGATTTATATAAAAAGCATGAAGTCTAAAATATAAAGGTCTGTACATAAAGAGGTTGTCTGGTTAAGAAAACTAATCTACCGTACTGTAATAGTCTGAATTTGTATTGGACTGTTATGGGGTGGTGGGTAGGTTCTTCCTCTATTACTGAGAACAATTGGAGCAAGCAGTCTTCACTCTGGAGAACCTGTCATATCTGTGTAATACAGGTAGAGCTCATTGCAGTAAGCACTGTGTAATACTTCTTCATGGTGGCACTCCTGGGATATTTATCCTGGTCTCTTAGTTCAGCCTTGAAGGCCCCAGCACCTGTAAGTTTTCCTTCTGTTTCAGGGAAGCTGAGTAAATTACCTGTGTACCATTCCTGCTAGACTTTTCATCTTTTCTAGAGCTCTGCACAGTACTTACTCATTACCACAATAGACTGTTCTCGAGAATCTAGAACAATATATGGCAATACGGTCATTTGTCTTCGGGGTCACTTGGTTTGTCTAGAACCAGATATAAGAAAGTAAAAAAACAAAACCTAAATCCACTGGCCCAGATGTATGAAAAGCGTTGTAGCTAGTGCTGCTCCAAAGTTGAGTTCATGCTTTTGTTTGAAATTGTCTCAATGCACTTTATAAATGTGCCATGTTGGCATCTACAAAAAAAGTACCTTTTTTGTATTCTTAATCCACCAGATGTATACAAAAGTACAATTGTAGTGTTTCGGGTTAAGAAAATCTTTCTTTTTTCGGCTTGGAAAAGGTTTTCTTGAACCAAAATGTTGCATTTGCTCGTTTGTGTAAATTAAAGTCTCCCCCACCTCCCCGTTTTATTTTGGGTAAGAGATGCTGATGCCTATCTTTTTTTCCTGTGGACTTTTGTGATGGGTGAGGGCTGACCCAATATGTCGGTCTGTTGCATTCCAGATTGTCAAAAGGGAGCAACCGCTAATAGATTGTAAGCTCTTGCGAGCAGAGCCCTCACACCTTGTGTCTCATCTGTAAGTAGCTTTTCATTGTGTAATGTATGTTTTTTTGTCTGTACCTACACCCTCCAAATTGTAAAGTGCTGCGGAATATGTTGGCGGTATATAAATAAAGATTATTATTAAAGGGGATTTGCCAGGACGCCAGTTACTTACCTCTTATTAGCACAGGAGTAGAATATAAACAAATCATGAAGGCTGCAGGGGAGAGGGAAGGGGTGAGCAAGGAGTGAGAAAGAAGGGAGCGTCTCAAAACTTAACTGAAATAACAGTACAACAGTGGATTCTCATTACAGCAAGACACAGGCTCATAGACTGCACTTTCTTCCCTGTCCCTTAAAAGCTCATTCATTTTCCCTGTCCTCAGATAAGTGTTTCACGCAAGCGCGGCCTGTCAGCTCCTCTGGTCCCTCTGGTCGTGTCTAGTGGAAGCTTTCAGGTAACTAAGGGGGACTGAGCAGTGCTGTAGCTCTGTCTTCACTTTTTGTAATCACATATATTTAGAAAAGTGATTAAATAACCATTTTGAAGGATCCCATGTCAACATTACATGGTGGCAAAACCCCTTTAACCGCTGATGCTGCTTTTTGACAATTATTTTTAAATACTGTATGTAACGCAGTAAAAGGGCCCTGGTTTGCATTGAGGTCCTGCGGCTCTGGGTCTAATCTTAGAATGAAAAAACTTTGAGATTCCTGGTCCGCATGTTTTTGGCCAAAAAATGCTCAAGCCACCCCCGGCTTACAACGGGTTCTCAGTTGGGTGGTCCTACTCTATATTATCTCTCACCTGGGTCAGCTTCAGACGGCTCACTGTGCCAAACGGCCTCCAAAATGCAGAGAGAAAAGTAAAAAAAAGCACCAACCTTTCAAAGCATAGTGCATTGATATGACAGCCTGTGGAGGTGGGCGGTGCAGGAAACCAAAATGGAGGTATCTACTTCTCCTTATATAGTTTAAAAACAAATATGTGCCAAATACAATGTATAGTCCTGCACAGAAAAACATTTCTGAAAAAAAAAACTGCGAACCTGGGTGCCACTGGCATGGCTGCGGCACATATACATATGTCCATAGTCCAATATCAGTGGTACACCACTGCAAAAAGGGCAAAAAAACACATGGAAATCTCCAAAGGAGCATTTTATGCTATCTACAATATATGAAAAAACTTTGAGATTCTTGGTCCGCATTTTTTGGCCAAAAACATGCGGACCAAGAATCTCAAAGTTTTTTCATATATTGTAGCTAGCATAAAATGCTTCTTTGGAGATTTCCATGTGTTTTTTTAATCTTAGAATGGGCACCATCTTCAGGGGGAGAGAATGTGATCAATCTTTTTGCCTAGTTTGCATCCAGCTAGCTCTCACTCTAATGGGTTCATTTTGGATTGTGAGCTCTCATGGAGAGAAGGAGCAATGTGAGTGATTACAATCTCCTGTGGAAATAAAGTTCTGGCTGACCAGGAAGATAATTACCAGTCACTAGGGACTTTTGCCTTCCTTTCTATGGCTTTCTGTACCTTTCTGTGGCTGTAGTTGTGTTGACTGATTTAGAGGACCCCCACAGACATGTGCAGTCACGTGGCTAATAATGGAATAATGACTGCTAGCAGCGGGTTATGTTTTTGTCCACCAGATTTTCAGCAAAGTAGTTTTTTATCCTTCATTGAACCAGTAAATAGTGGTTGGCAGATCGGGAAATCAATGTTTATTTAATAAGCTTTCACCAGTTATTACTCCTCACTATGGAAGGTTTCCAGTGCTAGTGCAATTTAAATAATGTTTTCCTACAATGTGTTGCTTGTCACAGTGATAGCAAATCCTTTCCAAACACAGCATCTTGTTACATCTGTAAGATAAAGAATGAGGAGCCAGTATATCGCAGGTCTTAATTGCAGGATTTGGAAAGGGTGGATGTGTAAGGGTTCTCATTCATTCACTCTTCTGAGTTACTGCGAGTGTTGAAAAGTTGGCATTTAATAATTTGAGGTATTCTTGACAAGCTTGCATGGCTTATCCTTGTAGGTTACACATGGATGTCGTTCAGAAACATGAATATTTAAAGGTGGAAAAGAGTTGTCTATAAAATGCATCATTCCTGTTAATGTGACCTTCTACTACTTGATTGTACATATACTCTCATGTAAATTCCACTGCATAATTTCAATGTATGATTCATGTTCATTCCTACCGAAAAATGATCAGTGCATATTCTGGCATAATCAACAGGTACGTGGAATGGTGGGAAGAAAGGAACTGGCAACTGGCGAAGAGCAAGGGAATTGGAAAATAATTAGGGACAGAATGTTGTGTTTGTGAGGGCAGTATGACATTTGGTTCCCCAAGTTATTCATTTGTGTGTTTGCATACGAGGATACATCCGCCTGGAAATATAGAATCTTTTCAGGAGTTATCCGTCCATCAAAATAACTTCTAATCACAACCCAAAATGGAAGTCACAAAACATCTCAGACGTAGTTTATACGAGCAACAGGCCGCTTGGTCCACAGCAAAAGTCCTTAGATGGGACTCCACAGTAAAGGGTTGTTCACATGGCATATTTTTTTTAAATAGAAATGTATGCCAAATAATGCACAAATCTGGGGATTTAACTTTGTTGCGGAGCTTTTTTTTTTTAGGCCACAGATTAGCCCCCAATACAAGGGCTTGTACATGTGGAGACTCTTGAGATGTTTTCTGTGCTAGGTTTATGTTAAAAATCATGAATAAGTGGCTGCTTTTCTTTATTTTATTGTTATATTTCTTTGTTTTGCGTTGTGCTGATAAACCCTCAAACCATTTCACAGTATATCATCCTAACAATAAAATACAAGGACATGTGAGGATGGTGTTTGTATATGTCTTTCTATCATTCTTACATTGGCATTTGTTCTTTGCTGAGATTTATATTCTTAAAACTGATAACAATTGGGGGCAATTAGTGCAAGATGTTTGAGCAGGGGTGGGCAATTAATTTTCCCATGGGGACGCATGAGAAAGTGGGATGGTTTTAGAAGACCGGACTAATCATAATAATAAAAAAAATAATAGGGTGAACGGGGAAAAATTTGTTTTTGGGGTCTATTTTTGTGGAAACTTTGTACCCTTGTAAGGCAGGTATATAAAGCAGCTCCCCTCAGTAAGGCAGGTATATAGATATGTCCCCGCAGGCAGGTATATAGATATACTTCCCCTCAGTCAGTCAGGTATATAAATATAGGTCCCCTCAGGCAGGTAGATATAGGTCCCCTCAGGCAGGTAGATATAGGTCCCCTCAGGCAGGTAGATATAGGTCCCCTCAGGCAGGTAGATATAGGTCCCCTCAGGCAGGTAGATATAGGTCCCCAAAGGGAAGTATATAAGTAGATATAGGTCCCCACAGGGAAGTATATAAATAGATATAGATCCCCACAGGGAGGTATATAAATAGATATAGGTCCCCACAGGGAGGTATATAAATAGATATAGGTCCTCACAGGGAGGTATATAAATAGATATAGGTCCTCACAGGGAGGTATATAAGCTAGATATAGGATCCCCCCAAGGGAGGTTTATAGCTATACAGAGGCCCCTCAGGAGTATATAATAGATATAGGCCCCCAGGGAGGTATATAAATAGATATAGGTCCCACCAGGTGAGGAATATAGATAGTCATAGGCTCCCCAGGTAGGTATATAGTATCATAGCTCCCTCAGGGAGCAGTATGTAGATATCATAGCTCCCCTCAGGAGGTAGATAATTTATGACCTAATAAAAAAACAACTATCTCACCTACTTAGTGATACTTCCTTCCCTCCCACCGAGCGTCTTCCTCTTCTGCCCGAAGTGTTAATCATTTATTCTAAGCCTTATTTGAGACTTTTAGCTGTTCTTGCTGTGACCAGCCATGGAAGCCAGTCGTGATTCACAGTTCTTATGGTAATGAAGGCTTATTTCCTTGGAAGAGTGAACCTTTTTTTTCCAGATGGAGAGAGTGGCCTTTGTCTTTTGAGGGGTGTACAGGACACAGCCTTTCCTATTTAAGTGGGTGTTGGTGATCTTCATAATTTTATGGATGTTCAAAATGTAGGATGTTAGAATCCTATTACAGCCATGAGGTATAAGGCAACCTTCTTATACACAATGATTGTTTTACTGAACTTTGGCTGAGCGCTACAAGAGGTTCTAATGCTGAATCTGAAAGTTGCGTAGTGCAGGCTTGGAACACCAAGTTAGTCCATACTAATCTGTCTGATTGATGTCACATGCTGTATTTACATGACTATACAGGCCATGATTCCTTAGTTGTACTTTAGTGGTTTCATGCCCATTTGGACATTAAACTAAGTTTTAAATGTGTTACTGACCTTAAAGGGTTTCTCCACTTTTGTAAAAAGAAAAAAAAAAATGTTTTAGGGTTCTGGTGCACTTCGAAGAAAATAATATTTTCTCTCTCACCTCGGATCCAGCGATGCCACCGTCCTTGGTTTTCTGTTTTTCTTCTGGCCTTGTTTATAAGAATACAGAAAAATGGCAGTGTGTGAAGACAA
This sequence comes from Phyllomedusa bahiana, assembly GCA_025379985.1. NCBI lineage: Eukaryota > Metazoa > Chordata > Amphibia > Anura > Hylidae > Phyllomedusa > Phyllomedusa bahiana. The sequence goes on along the minus strand of JAODAL010000821.1, from coordinate 113,088 downwards.
CAGCAACATTGGTTCCGAGGGGAGATGGAGGGTGAGTGGACAACCCCTTAAAATTTGCTTTGTTGCTGGGCTTGAATTGCATGGTACCTTAAAGCCATTGTCTGCTTTATAATGTCTTTCTTTATTATATACAGTGGGTGAAAAAAGTTTTCAACACGTAACCATAGTCAATATATTTCTAAAAGAGCTACTGACATGAAATGCTCACTAGATGTAGCTAACAACCCATCCAATCCACAAAGGCAAAGAAATCAATGCATAGATGAGAAATGACACAGGGAAGAAGTATTGAACACTTCAAGAAAGAGGTGCAAAAAGTCTTGGAATATGACACCAGCTGAAATCGATCAGTAATTAGAAAGTAGTCCTGCCACTAGTGAAAAATAATAACTTGTCCAACTGATGGACTATAAAAATGTATCTCATTACCAGGGTGCCACACAAGAAACCTCTCATGATGGGTAAAACCAGTGAGCTGTCTCAAGACATTCACAACCTTATCAATGCAAAACATACATACTTACAGAAGAATTTCTGAACTACTAACGGTCCCAGTGAACACTGTTGGGGCCATAATCCTGAAGTGGAAAGGACATAATTTCACTATTATTATTATTATTATTATTTATTCCAGGGCGCTGTACATTCGAGGGGGTTACATACATTACATAAGTCAAACGAGTACAGTGATAAGGGATAATGACAATTGGCACGACAGAGGGAGAGAGGACCCTACCCGCGAGGGCTTACAATCTACAAGGAGGGGGAAGAGACAGGAGGTGAGGGGCAGACATGTCTGTGGAGGAAGTAGTGACAAGTTTAGTGAAGGTTATAGGCAAGCCTGAAGAAATGGGTTTTCAGGTTGCTTTTGAAGCTGGTGAAAGTGGAGGAGAGTCTGTGTTGGGGCAGTGAGTTCGAGTGTGGGTGAAGCACGGGAGAAGTCTTGGAGACTGTTGTGTGAGGAACTGATAAGGGGAGAGCAGAGGAGAAGGTCCTGTGAGGAGCGGAGAGTGCGTGGGGGGAGATATTAGGAAATTAGGGCAGAGATGTATGGAGGCGAGAGGTCATGGAGAGCCTTGTAGGTCATGGTTAGTAGCTTGAAATGAATTCGCTGGGCAATGGGAAGCCAGTGAAGGGATTGGCAGAGGGGAGAGGCAGAGGAGTAGCGAGGAGAGAGGTGGATAAGACGGGCAGCAGAGTTAAGGATGGATTGGAGGGGAGCGAGGGTGCTAGCTGGGAGGCCACTGAGAAGGATGTTGCAGTAGTCTAGGCGGGAGATGACAAGGGCATGGACCAGCATTTTTGTAGTGTCATAGCCGAGGAATGAGCGGATGCGAGAGATGTTTTCCAGGTGGAGGCGGCAGGCAGAGGTGAGGGTTTGGATGTGTGGTTTGAAAGATAAAGCAGAGTCTAGGATTACCCAAGACAGCGGACTTGTGGGACCGGTGAAAAGTGTAGAGCCGTTGACTGTAATAGAGAGATCAGGGGCAGGGGTAGAGTTGGATGGTGGAAAGATGATGAGTTCTGTTTTCTCCACATTTAGTTTTAGGAGACGTGATGAGAAGAAGGAGGAAATGGAGGACAGACAGTCAGGGATCCGGGAGAGTAGAGAAGTGACATCTGGGCCAGAGATGTAGAGTTGGGTATCATCAGCATACAGGTGGTAATGAAAGCCATGTGAGGATATGAGCTGACCGAGGACAAGGGTGTAGATAGCGAAGAGTCCTGGACCCAGGACTGACACGTGGGGGACACCAACAGAGAGTGGCCGGAGGGAGGGGGTGGAGCAAGAAGGAGAGACGCTAAAAGGCCGATGAGTGAGGTACGAGGCGATCCAGAAAGAGCCAAGTCCGTGATGCCGAGGGAGGAGAGGATTTGTAGCAGGAGGGAATGGTCGACAGTGTCAAAGGCAGAGGACAGGTCCAAGAGGAGGAGCACAGAGTAGTGGCATGAGGCTTTAGCAGTTACTAGATCATTAGTGACTTTGGTTAGGGCAGTTTCGGTAGAGTGGTGGGGTCGAAAACCAGATTGTAGTGGGTCAAGAAGAGAGTTGGAGGAGAGGTTGGACGACAGCTGAAGATAGACGTGCTGCTCGAGGAGTTTGGAAGCAAAAGGGACCAGTGAGATGGGGCGATAGTTGGACAGAGAAGAGGGGTCAAGGGTTGTTTTTTTTAGGATTGGAGTGATAGTAGCATGTTTAAAGGCAGAAGGGAAGATGCCAGAGGTTATTGATAGGTTGAAGAGATGGGTGAGTGCTGGGATGATAGAAGCACTGAGGTCTGGGATGAGGTGGGATGGCAGTGGGTCAAGACTACAGGTAGTGTAAACCATAAACCGGCTTGGACCGAAAGATTTCAGACCGAGGAATTGTCACATAGACGCTTACCAGCATGAGACGTGAGTGCCATTGCTAGCTGTTAATCTATCTCCACTCACTGAATCTTGCACTCACCTTCCACTCAGGTGGCAAATTGAGCATAAATCAAACCCTAGCAAAGTCCACGCACTCCAAAACACATGCTGCAAGCACCTTTCAAGAGAGTGAAAGGACTCTGTCGCCCCCACAAACACTACTCCTCAGCACTCACATCTAAACTTTAAACACTATAACCCTGTGGCTGCTGGAGAGCAGTGTTTGGTTAAACACTATAATCAAGTTTATGGATTCTTAGTGCGTACAAGTTTTAAGCTTTAGTAGACAAAAGGTACAGTGCTTACAAAAGTAAAGTTAAAATAGGACGATATATATTCAATAATAGTTATAAAAGAAAAGGAAGAAATTTCAGAAAGCACCTAACATTTAAAATGCTGAGAATTTCCTGGTCCTTGGAGCATAGAAGAAACTGAAACTCGGCTCAGAAGATGGATGAACCCCACACTGTGAACAATTTTTCTTTTTTGCAGCCATATTTTATAGTTTCAAACCTCAGTTTGATACTATAGCTGCCTGTCAGTTCATCTGGGTAATTTGTTGTCTCTGACTGGATGGTTAGGTAATAAGGGAAAAGGACCACCTGGGGAGAGCTACAGAAGGATGTGGAATTAGCAGGTACAATTGTTTCAAAGAAAATGCACTCATCCTCCATGGCCTGTGTGCACGCTCACCATGCAAGGCTCCATTGCTGAACTAAAAGTGTTTTCAAGCGCATTCAACGTTTGCTCAACAACATTTAGACAAGCCTGTGAAATACTGGGAGAATATTGTCTGGTCAGACGAGACCAAAATTAAACTCTTTGGATGCCATAATACACAGCATGTTTGGAGGCCAAAGGCCCGGCATATCACCCCAAAAACACCATACCGGCAGTGATGTTTGGAAGTGAGAATATCATGGTAGGGGCTGTTTTTCAGCATATGGTACTGGAAAACTTCATATAATTGAAGGAAGGATGAATGGATAAATGTACTGAGACATTCCTGATAAAAACCTGCAGCCATTTACCAGGATGATGAAATGAGGGAGAACATTCCAGGAAGACCATGATCCCAAACACACAGCCAAGGAAACACTCAATTAGTTTGAGAGAGAAAATCCAGCTCCTAGAATGGCCCAGCCAATCACTGGACCTGAATCCAATTGAACATCTATGGAAGGAGTTAAAACTCAAAGCTCCTAGAATGAGCCACAAACCCTTAGGATTTTAAGAGTGTTTGTGTGAAAGACTGGGCCAGATCCCACCTGAGCAGTGCATGTGACTATTTTCTCCATATAGGAGGCGTGTTGAAGCGGTCAGCACCAATAAAGGCTTTTGTACCAAGTATTAATTACATTTTTGGAAGAGAGTTCAATACATTTTACCTGTCACTTCTCATTATTTCACATAAGTTAATTTATGTCCACCTTTTTGTTTGATTTATTTGTCTTTGTGGTTGTTACCGACATCTGATGAAAATTTAATGTCAAAAGAATGTTTAGAAATATATTTACTTAGAAAATTGCTGACGTGTTCAATACTTACCTTCTGTATGTAATGGGAAATAATACAGTTTTCTAATATACATGTACTAAAAATTCTGCTCCTTTGCCTATATTATTCCAGTGCTTTAGGCCCCCATCTAGAAAAAAAGAAAATTGGTATAGCCTGTGTTGTTGTCCATTGTAAGGGCCTGTTCACACGGCGTTTTTGGATGGGGGTTGGGTTTCCCAAAAAAATCGAAAACCTAAAAAACCCCAGCGGCGATCGGCCCCTAATCGGACCCAACAGGGTTGTGGGGTTTGATGAAAGAAAGTATGCCCCCTATAGTTTTTTGGGGTTTGTGTGTCTTTTTGGACCAAAAATTAAAACATCAATTTTTGGGGAACAGACCCCAAAATAAATGAGACAGATCGGCGATAAATGTGTGAACGGAGGGTTTTGTTATTTTAAAAACCAATGAAAAATCCATTGCTATTTTTTGTTTTTATGTTTGTGTCCTTTTTGGGGTCCGACGAGGGAAAAACCCGAGAAAAAGGAATGTAAAACGGATCAAACCCCTTGTGAAAAAACCTTAGGGGCATGGGGAACTGAATGTACAAAACGTCATTAATTTTGTACTTCTCCAGCAGTGTCTTGTTGTCCTTATCTGTGCCATCCCCTTTTTATTTTTTTATTTTTTTTTTCCCAATTAATTTTTACTAACAATATAAATTTTACCTAAAAAAAGAAAAGCCATCAGTTTTAAAATTTAAAATTTCACCACAGTAAATGTTTTTGGGAAAAAAAATAATAATAATAATTTTCCATTAAAAAGGGGTTTTCCCAAAAAATAAAAATCCCTGTTTTTTTTTGGTTTTGCTAAACAGTGATTTAATCCCGAGCGGGGGCATGAAAATTTGAGGGGGGGGTTTTTGCTTGTGGGGGAGCTCCAGAATATAACCCATAGAGGAGCTATAACTATGGACAGGAATGTTGACATTTCTTTTTATTTCTAGAGGGGGGCCTACTACTAATATACAATTTTAAAAAAAATTTAAAAAAAGGGACAAAACCCCCTTTTAAAGGCCCCCTTAAATTTAGCAGGGGGTCTGCTGACAGCAAATGAGTTGTCCCAGAAGAACTCATTGCAGGTTTTCTTAAGTAGAACATTTTACTTTCAAAGAGGTTTTTTGATCAGAAATTTGGGCTTCATTTTAAAAATGTTTTCGGGGGAAAAACTGTGGGGAAAAAGGGTTTTTTTACTTTGTGATGTGTATATATGATATGGCGTAGGTATGTTGTCAGAAAGATTTTTATTTGTTAAAGGGGGGCCTTTAAAGCAGGGAGACGATCTCACCACAGGAATTTAATTTTGAATCAAATCTGGTCTTCAGGTTGGGAAAAATTGTTCCCACTTAGATCCCTACGTGTGTCTTTGGGGCCAGCAAACCCGTAGGTTTGTCCCCCGAATTACGAATAAGTGTTTTTATGTTAATGTTTCATGTCCAGGCAGTTTAACATTCTATTTATGCCTCTTTTTTGACCCATTTTTATTTTCGTCTATTCAAAAGGGTTTGTTAAGTGCATCATCCCAAAAATTGCGATAACAGATGATTGGGGAATTCCCGTGGGGAAAAAAAGTATTTTAGACAATGGGGGATTTTGCCCAAATTTTCCCCCTCAAAGAATGGGGGAGGTCTGTAATTTTTTAGTAGACCTTTAATGTGAGACGAATTTTTGGAAAAAATCCCGTTTTGATTTTTTTAAAAAATTAATTTGTATTTTATTTTATAAAAATAAGAAATTTTATTTCCCAAAAGAAAAACAGAAAAATAAATATTTGGTACAGAAAACCTTTGGGTTTTCATTTAAAAGAGGGTTTTACGTTTCCCGTTTGTTTTGACCAAGTTTGCACACCCCAGCAAAGGGATGTTTGGGCCCCCTCCCTTTATTCAGATCCCTTTTTCCCGATCTTTCAGGTTTAAAGGGTGTCAGGGGTACTTTTAGTTTCAGTCCTCAAAGATTTTTGATTGGGTTCAGGTCTGGAGAATTTGGGTAGCCACTCCCGGACCTTGGAAAAAGCTTCATACCCCAAACCCCTCCTTTGGGTTTCCCTTGGTGCGTGGGATCGGTTCATTGGGCATTGGGGGGAAAACCCCGCCACGACCATCTTCAATTTTTTTGTTGAGGGAAGGAGGTGGGTTTGGCCCAAAACCCCGCAATATATGGCCAACCCTCCTTTCTTTAATTCGGTGCAGTGTTTTTTTTCCCCTTTCATGCTCCCAAAATTTTGTTTCCACCCCCAGGCTTCGGGTTGAGATAGTGGTTTTTTTGGGTTGTACTCTTCCCTTTTTTCTTCCCCCAACCCCCGCGAGTGGAAAATTGATATCAGAAAAATTTTATTTTGGTTCAAATTTTACTTTGGGTCTTTCCCTTTCCCCCCCTTTGGGTCATTCCAGATGGTTTTTGGGAACCCTTAAACAGGGCCCAAAATGTGCTGGCCGGGGAGAGGTTGGGGCCTTGCTGCCCGGGAGGGAATTTTTAATCATGACGGCATAGTGCGTTACTAATGGTAACCTTTGAGACTGTGATCCCAGCTCTATTCAGGTCATTGACCAGGTCCTCCCATGTAGTACTGAGCTGATTTCTGACCTTTATCAGAATCAACCTTACCCCATGAGGCAAGGTCTTGCATGGAGTCCCAGACCGAAGAAGATTGACAATCATCTTGTGTTTCTTCCATTTTCTCATAATTGTGCAAACAGTTGTTGCTTTTTCACCAAACTACTTGCTTATTGTCCTATGGCCTATCCCAGCATTGTTCAGGCCTACACTTTTGTCCTTGCTGTCCTTAGACAGCTCTTTTGTCTTGGCAAAGGTGGAGAGGTTGGAGTGTAATTGAGTGTGTGGATAGGTGTCATTTATATAGGTAACAAGTTCAAACAGGTGCAATTAATACAGGTAATTAGTGCAGATTAAGAGGGTTGCTTAAAGAAAAACTAACAGGTCTATGAGAGCCAGAACTCTTGCAGGTTGGTAGGTGACCAAATACTCATTTCATGCAATAAAATGGAAATTAATTATTTAAAAATCATTCAATGTGATTTTCTGGATTTTTTTTTAATTCTGTCTCTCACAGTTGATTTGTACCTACGACTAAAGTGACAGACTTCTCCATTCTTTGTAGAGGGTTAAAATTGCAAAATTCTCAGTGTATACTTATTTTCCTCACTGTAAGTACTATGTTGGACTAAATCGGAACCTGTCAGGTAGTTTATGCCCCCCCTCCCCCCCACTATCTGAGAGCAGAATGTGATAGCTGGAGATTAAGGCCCCGTTCACACGGCTTATTTGCCGACGGATTGGCGCCGTATTCCGCGCCGGATTTGCGCTTCAATACGGCGCCAATCCTTCGGAGTCATTACGGTAATCCACTTCTCTCATTGATAACAGTGTAATCCGTCGCTCCTCCCCGCGGCCCAAATCCGTCGGGCAGGGAGAAAGTGACATGCACATTATTTACGGCGCGGACGCGCCGTAAACAATGCATTGTCTATGGGGCGGGGAGCGGCGCCCCCGCCGCGCTCCGGCCCCCGCCCCCCGTCCCCGCCCCGCCCCGTATTCACGGCGGTTTTTGTGCGTAAATTTACGGCGCACAAATCCGCCGTGATAAGCCGTGTGAACGGGGCTAACTGTGTTCTGTAATATATATATATATAGGTATGTACTGTATGTTTGAAGAGAGAAGCTGACCTCTATGATATATAGGTTTACATGAGGGCCGTTCCTTGGCTAAATTGCACTTGGGGAGGGGTGAAGAAATTTCTCTCCCTCTTTCCTGCCTTAACATGTTGCGCCACGATGCGACACCGTGCATCACCATCAACCAGTTTATACAAAAAGCTTTAACACAATGTTCTACGTATAAAACTACTAAATAAGTCATACAGTTACCAAATAATACACGTGGACCAGCACTCCTCCCCATTTGGCCCAGGTGTTTTTAATTAGCAGTAGTCTGTATAATGCCCCGTTTCTTTCAGTCTGCTTGCAGGGAGTCCTGGGAAGGTGAGCAGTGTCTACCTTTCCATTTGTGGTGTTTGTGCTGTGTGGCGGCCATTGATGCTGTGATGCTGTGCTGCTGTGCTGGTGCAGCCCAGAGCCGGGGGGCTAGGTCAGGCAGCAGTGGTTCTGTTGGGCCACTGGACTGTGCCCCTCATCTGTGTGTTTTTTGCTGCGGTGGTGGCTGCCATGCAGTGTTACCCCCATTTAGAGTTGGAACCCACTTTATAGAGGTCGCCGTGAAGTGGCAAGTGGGCATATATGGTTTGATCAAAAAGTATACTAGGAACCTCCTGTTCATTTTTTGTAAAGTTTTGCAGAGAAGCACTAGATCAACGTATAGTGTGGGGATATGAGGTTCATGCCTCTCCCCCTTTCCAAAATTTGCAGTTACCCAAAAAAGCATGCTTCCAAAAAAAACCAAACCCCACAGCTAATATTACTAATGTCCTACTTAAACCACATTTCACCACCACATAGTGACTGGACAATAACACCACATCATGACCACATATCATCACAGTGACTGAATCATACAACATACCATTATGTATATAAAACCTTATTCAACAAAATATTATGGGATACAGTGACCATTGTGAAGATACCCGCTGTACACAGGCTCTGCAACATAAAGTGATTACAGTAAAGTTACATCCAAGATCAAGGGCTCTCAAGAGTTTTCTCTTCTTTGATGAGTTGGCCTTTTTTCCCTTTTCTTCCCCCATCTGTCCCAAAACTGTCATGGTGATTTTTTCCCAAAACCCACGCTCTTCACGGGTAAAAATTTTACAAAAAAAACCCCTTCATAGACCCCTCATATTTCGAGACTTCCCCCCCAATTCCAAACTTGTACACACTCCCCTTAGAGCGCCCCAAATGATAAAAAAGGGACTCCTTTGGCCCAAAACATTTAAAAGTGCCCCAAACCGCTTTAAGGCTCCCTTTTGGGTGAACCGGTTTTTTTGTTTTGTTTTTTTATACCAAAAATGGGGGGGAAATTTTTAAACCCCCCCAAGATAGTAAAAAGGTTTATCCCCAGGTTTGTGGGCAGTATGGGGAAACCCCCTTTTAGGTAGCCAATCCTCAATTAGGTATTTGATAACCCCCTTTTTAAAGGTAGGTAGATTAAATGGGTCTACCACCTAAGAATCTAAGCCCCCTTTTAAAATTTTAAAAACCCTAGTTATAAATAAAAAATAAAAATTTTAAAAAATTTTTAAAACCCCTTAAAATTAATAAAATTTAATTTATATTATAAAATAATTTAAAAAATAAAAAATTTTTAAAATATACATTTAAATAATTAAAAAATAAAAATTTTAAATAAAATTTTTAAATAAAAAAATTTAAAAAAAAATTTTTTAATAATATTTTAAAAATAAAAAAAAAAAAAAAACCAATCAGAAACTTAGCTTTTAAATTTTTTCAGAGCTGTAAATAAAATTAAACCTTTAGCCTGATTGGTTTTCTATGAGTTCTGGGGTTTGGGTTTCTTTAAAAAAAACAAACAAATTGGGGCCATTTTTATAAATAAAGGGCCCCCTATGCTTATCCCCCCAAAAACAAAGACGCAACTGTTAAAGAGGGCTTGCTTTATGCGGGAGAATTGGGATTTTTTGGGGGTGTAGTTTGAGTTTACATTTTTAAAAATAAAAGGATTTAAAAAAAAAATAAAAAGTCGCACAAACAGAAAAAATTTTCTTTTTTTTTTTGCATTTATTTTTTTTAATTTATTTTTTTTTACCATTCACATTTTACACTAAATTAAACCCCCTTTCATTAAATTTTTAAAAGGGTTTTATGGTCATATGGAAACAAAATATTAATTTAAAATTTTTTTTTGTAAAATATGCCCAATTTACCAATTTTTTTTATTTTTTTTTAAATATTTTCTTTTTTTTTTTTTCCTTTTTTTTAATCCCATTTTAGGGATAAAAAAATTGGGAAATCTAATGGGAAAGGGAGGACCCCGATGAAGCCTCGATCACCGCCATTTAAACCCCCTTTCCTTGCGGGTCCTTTTTCTGCACTTAAAACAAAGGGGGTTCCTGGGCTCCTCGGGGCAACGGGAATTCCCGGTGACCCCCTGGAGCCTGAGGGATACTATGCAGTCAAACCCTGTGGACCTAAATTTTGCTCCAGTTCTGTCTTTGCCTGCTGTCGGGGCACACTGGGTGTGTACTTTTCCCCCCAAAACAACCTATTTCTTTTGAAAATATTTTAAGGGGATTATCATCGGGAAATATAATGGGATTTGCAACAGGGGTGTGCAAAAAAATTATGAAGTGTTTAAAAAAAAAAAAGAAAAAGTGTAAAAAAATTTTTCCCCCCAATGGGAAAAAAATAAAACCTAAAAAAAACAAAGTATAGAAAAAAAATTAAAATTTAAATTTTTTTAAATTTAAAAAAAAATTGGGGCATATATTAAAACACAAAAAAAAAAAAAGAACCCTTATTAGGTATCCCACACACCGTTTTAAAAAACAAAGTAGAATTAAAAAGGGTTTTTTAAAAATTTTTTGAAAAGGTTTTAAAAAAAAATAAAAAAAAATGCAAAAAAAACCCCTTTTGTTTACGCTGCAAAATTTGTTTTTTTTTAAAAAAAAAAAGCAGTTTTTTTTATATGGAAAGACTCCCCCCAAAAATACAATTTTTTCCCCCAAAAAACAATTCCTCATTTCAACGCGCTAAAGAAAAAAAAAAAAAGTTGTTTACTGGTTTTAAATGCAAAGGGGGCAAAAATAAAAATGTAGTTGTTCATTAAAAAGGGGTTTTCCCCACTACCCTTGATTAAAATTTACCCCTTCCCCGTTTTCTTTTTCTTTGAAAAAAATTTAGGGGATGTTTTTTGGCTTCCTTTCTAGGCCGCAGTTGAAGCCCAATCTGTACATAGCAACCAGCGCTGGGGGCTATCATGAGAGATCACACAGGTCTGAGCTTTGTGACCAGTGCGGCGCCCATTCAAGAAGATCACACAGGTCTGTTGCTATAGTGACCAGTGTGGCAGCCTATCAGGAGAGATTGAACAGGTTGTAAAACTATAGTGGGCCAGTTTTGGCAAACCTATCAGGAAAGGGTTTTAAAAGGTCTGTAGCCTTTTGCCCAGGGGCGGAAACCCAAATATCAGGAAAAGATTGGGGCAGGGCTGAAGCTATTGCGACCTGGAAAGGGGTATGGGGCCCAAAAAAAACCCATCAAGGGGGAGATGTCCAGGAATAGGAGGACACTGTTAATGGACATTGGTTTTTTTCAAGGGTCTTTAACCTAAAAAACGCGATCCCTGGAGTGAACGGGCCCCTTTAAAGGGCCTTTTTGGCACCCCGGAGCTTAAAAGGGGGAACGTTTATTTTTCCTTTTTTAAATTAAAATGTTTTTTTTTGGGGAAATGGTTTGTGCAGATTTTTTTTTTTTTAATTTGTCTTTTTCTTTATTTTTTTTAAATCCCCTCTGTGATTAGGATTTTTTTGGGATCCCCGGGCACAGGACGGCTGCCACATGCGGCATCTTTTAAAAAGCTTTATGTGATCCCGGGCCCCCCGTTCCCCCCAGGAAATGCAGCGTCTATTAAAACCCATGAGGGGGGCTGTGTAAACCTTTGGGGGGGCGGATAAAAACTCTTATATGTGCAGAAAGGTTTCCCCAAGGGGCCCTCCTGCCCATTTCAAAGCCCCGTAGAGCCCCGTAAACCCTTTTGCTGGCTGGGGCCAGGTCCCAGTCCCCCGGGACTCTTTTTGCAGTCTGAAGCCGTTTACTGTTTGGGCCCCAGCGAGGTGGCCGGAGGGCACCCGGGAAAGGGTTTAGGGAGAAAGTCTTGAGGGGGGCAGGAGCAGCTTAAGAAGAAATTTAGGGTTTCATTTCCCCGGGGGGGAGGAGACGGGGGCGGGAGAGGGGGGCCCGCTGCAGCCCTGCTCTCTTTAGCCCCCTGAGTGACTGCCCCGCAGGCAGGACAGGGAGGGAGCAAGGGGACGCAGCAGGGTCTGCTGTTTTTAAGTGACAAGGGGGAAAATGCCTGGTTTACCCCTGACTTTCCCGGCAGGGCCCCGAAACTCAGGGGGCCCCCCGGGCACTGGCCCCACCTTTGGGCCCCAAAGGGAGAGCGGCCCTGCCCCCCTTGGGAACAAAAAGGGCCCCCGGGGGTAGGGTATAAGGACCCTTGGAAAGGGGCAAAATATCCCCCCCGTAGGGTTTAAGAAAAGGCGTTGTAAAGGTTTTTTTAAAAGAAAATAATAAAAGGGGCCTCACCCCTCCATGTTTTCCCCCCCTTTTTAAGGGGGTGATGTCCCTTCCCCGTGCTTACGGCGGCAACCCCTGCCCCCGGGGTCCCCCTGGGGGCCGAAGCCTGGGCTTCCCCCCCTATGAAGGGCCCAGCATGAAAAAAGGTTGGAATGAAAGCCTTTTCCCTGACGCCCTTGGGCGCCGATGGGGTTTATACATGCCCCTGAGGGCTGTATATACAGTGGAGAAGGCAAGAATGGTAACAAACCGTCCTGCCTTTTCCCTGTAGGAGCAGTTGCTAACTCTGCACGGCTGTTTTAAAATTGCTGTGAAGAGTGAGATCGTAATTGCTGGACGGTACGGCTGGTGACTGCTGTGCCCCCTCTCCTCCTGGCAAACGGCGCCCCGGGCAATTGCCCTTCTTGCTCGCAAATTGGAAGCGGCCCTGGGTTACATTATAGAGGAGAGGAGCTGAGCTCTGGTATATAGGGTTATATGATAGAGGAGAGAAGCTGAGCTCTGCGTTATATAGGCTTATATGATAGGAGAGAAGCTGATCTCTGTGATATATAGGGTTATATGATGGGAGAGAAGCTGAGCTCTGTGATGTATAGGGTTATATGACGGGAGAGAAGCTGAGCTCTGTGGTATATAGGGTTATATGACAGGAGAGAAGCTGAGCTCTGTGGTATATAGGGTTATATGATAGGAGAGAAGCTGAGCTCTGTGGTATATAGGGTTATATGATAGGAGAGAAGCTGAGGTCTGTGGTATATAGGATTATATGATAGGAGAGAAGCTGAGGTCTGTGGTATATAGGATTATATGATAGGAGAGAAGCTGAGGTCTGTGGTATATAGGGTTATATGATGGGAGAGAGGCTGAGGTCTGTGATATATAGGGTTATATGAGGGGAGAGAAGCTGAGGTCTGTGGTATATAGGGTTATATGATAGGAGAGAAGCTGAACTCTGGTATATAGAGTTATATGATAGGAGAGAAGCTGAGATCTGTGGTATATAGGGTTATATGATAGGAGAGAAGCTGAACTCTGGTATATAGAGTTATATGATAGGAGAGAAGCTGAGCTCTGTGATATATAGGGATATATGATAGAGGTAGAGAAGCTGAGCTCTGTGATATATAGGGTTATATGATAGGAGAAAAGCTGAGCTCTGTGGTGTATAGAGTTATGAGTTTGAGTAGGATTTCTGAGTAAAAAGCAGAGAAAAAAATCAGTTTGATAGTGAAACTGCTGCTAATCCTGCGCACACAGTGACTGACCGTTTGCTCTGTATACACACTGATGGGGAGAAAGCTGTCAATCACTGTGTGTGGCCGGGGTAAGCAGGACTCATCGGAACTTATTGTCTCTTAAGAAATCCGGTCAAGATTTTCTCTGCTTTTTACTCAGAAAATCTGCTCTAATTCATATAACCCCGTGTATGAGAGAGCGAAGCATCTAAGCTGTCACATCCTGCTCTCAGGGCAGCGTAAACCACCTGACCGGTTCCCTTTAAGGTGGCCATAGTCATTAGACTAGGTTGATGGCTAAACCAATAACTGTCTGCTGAATGATCATATCCCTAATGTCACTGTTTCCACTTTAGTCCATATTGTCTGTTACAATGAATCAGACTGGCTATACATTTATATACAGTGGGCAAAGGGCAAACAATTGGGAACCTTCACTGAAAGATTGTTGCTCGATGAAACCCATTTAATTCAACTGTAGGACGAAAATGTTTAACAGTCAGCCTCTCCTGACAATGATGGGTGTCATGGGTCTGCTAAAGTAGTTGCTGGTTTGTAAATTACACCTAATGAATGTTCGTTATGTCTGAAAGTGACCATTGTTATCTGCTTTAGTCTAATGTGAATGAGCCCCTTTAGTTGTATTAGCTGGAGTATTAGGGTGCTTTCACACGGTGCGTTTTTGACACATTTTTTTATGCGTTTTTTTGTGCAGAAAGGAACAACAATTAATGCTATACATTTCTATATAAAAAAACACATAAAAAAACGCATCAAAAATGCTTCAAAAAACGCAGCGGGTGAAAGCACCCTTTAGGTGATGTTTCTTTGTATCCTATTTCCCCTTTCATGACCATTGTTATCTGCTTTAGTCTAATGTATATGATCCCCTTTAGTGGTGTAAGCTAGATAATTAGGTGTTGATTCTGTATATCCTGTATTTCCTTTTAAATTTACTCAGAATAATCAGAATTCTAGTTGTTGTTTTTTTTAAAAGCAGAAATTAGAGCGTGGGACTTCTGTTTAGCATTCAATCATCTAATCCTGCCAAAAGAAAGCACATTATAATTCTCACCTTTCTGAAGCCACAGATGGGTCCTTTAATAGTGCCCCATAGGTTTTTGCTGTCTTTCTGTGACTTTGTGCGTTCACTGCCTATGCTCCTTCAGTGTATGAAGCATCATCATTGTTGTCACATACAAGGAGGAACATGTGTTCTTTGACATCAGCTGAGTGGTGGGACTACTGGGATTATTTGCCAGGACTATGCTATCCTGGAGTTGTAGGAGATATAGACCGGAAACTGGCACCGACCAGATGTGTGACATGTAGAGAATTCAGTGTGCTCAGAAATCCAAGTGTCAAGTACCGTATAAGCCGACCCGAGTAGGCAGGTTATAGGCAGGTATATGTCTCTATAGGCAGGTTATAGGCAGGTATATGTCTCTATAGGCAGGTTATAGGCAGGTATATGTCCTTCTAGGCAGGGTATAGGCAGGTATATGTCTCTATAGGCAGGTATATGTCTCTATAGGCAGGTATATGTCTCTATAGGCAGCGTATAGGCAGGTTTATGTCTATAGGCAGGGTATAGGCAGATATGTCTCTATAGGCAGGTATATGTCTCTATAGGCAGGGTTTAAAAAAAACAAAACAACTACAAACATTTACCTCACTCCCTCGCTGTGACATCTCCTCACATGTCTGTTTACTGTCTTTGCATGTGTTCCCTGTTTACTAATAATTCTGGAGCCTCTTATAAATCTATGTCTTATATTGTTCCTCTGTTACGCCTTCTAGAAATGTATTACTAAAGCAGTCAGGTTAGGCTATGTTCACACGGCTTATTGCGGTGCGTATAGTACGCGCCGCAATACGCCATGTATTTTGGAATCACGTGCATAATTCCAAAGCACGGAGGCGCCGGCCCCATAGACCTGCATTGTCAGTGGCGCGTATTCGCTGCTAACAATTGACATGTCAATTCTCCCCCTACACGTACACTACGATCGTATTGTACGTGCAGGATGACGACGCGTAATCCATAGTTCTCTGAGAGCTGTGAATTACTGTAATTGCAGCACACATTTTGTGGTGAAATATGCAAGATAATAAGCCATGTGAACATAGTCTTAGATTGCGTTCACACGACACTGGCAAAATATATTTTGTCTTTTTGTGGCACATAGGGGTAAGGGTTTTATCCGCAGTTGGCGGATTTATGTTGTCACCATTTACATGTTCATGTTCTGCTCCAAAACCAGGTGAAAGATTAACATGCTCTAAGCTTTTAGGAAAGCCGTCAGTGTCAGAAACAGTCTGGTGGAAAATCTGTGCAGTGTGGACTGCACGGATTTTCTATTTAAGTCTATGCAGATGGTTGACAGTTGGTTTACAGACTTTAAAGTCGACTGAAAACCAGTGCCTTGGGACATGCCCCTAGGCTATATATACAGTGATTTACTGTCAAATTTTAACGGATTCAGTATTCAGAACCCCCCCAAAAAGCTGACTGTAAATCATCACTAAACACCTCAGTTGAAAATCCGAAACTGCAGTCTACACAGCTCGGATTTTCTAGAGCATGTTCAATAATCCGCCAATTTCAATTGAAAGCGGTGGATTATAGTACTGTTTAATTGAATGGGATGGCCGGAATCTGAAAACCGTGGCAAAAAACAGAACATAAAGCGATACAAAAAGCGAAAACCAAGTATAAAATACTGGTCGTATTCAGATTAGAATCCGAAGAGTATTTTTTTCTCTGCCATGTGAATGTAGCCTTAAAATATTAAGAGGTGTCCCTCGACCAGACTGGTTTGGAAAGTGTCGGTACATAGACACCGCCCTCCAACTGGTAACACCCAGCTGACTGTTATTCCTTCTAGAAAAAGTTTTACTGAATCAGAGAAACAGCCCAACCTAGAGTTATGAGGGTTGGTTAACACTGCTGATTTGCAGAGCTAAAAAAGCATGGAATCCACACTTAAAATCCGCTTGGATTTGGCGCGGATTTTCAGAGGCAGAATTTTAGCCTCCTGGCAAATATAATGTAACAACAAAACACACACAGGGCGTCAGCTCACTGACAACACTGTGATTCCATCTGTGGTAGTACGGCAAGAGTTGAGACGTGCCTCTTAAAGTATTTATAAATGGAAGGATGAATTCCAGCGCCCACCCGATGTTAAAGTAGAAAAAAAACTGTAGCTTTATTCACAGATCCATGGTGAAGAATCGTCAGAATACAAACAAGACAGATGCGCTAATGTAAGGTGACTATTTAGGGCGCATTTCTCCTCAACAATGGCAATTCTTTTTCAGTGCTGAAATTAAATCCACGCTGAAAAAATGCCATGGGGACAATGACGCAGATTTTATACTGGAAATAATGTGATTGCAGTCAGATGGGATGCTGATTCTAAGGCGCATTTTGTGCCGAATCTGCACCAGGATCGCCGTCCAACTCGGTTGTATTAACCTACTCTAAGCATACGTCCACACCTTGACCGCCATTTTCAACAAGTATTTCATGTGGATTTAGAGTTCTTTTTCCCTGGCAGATTTACAGTCCAAAACGAGTCCCATTTAGTTTTATGTGGTTTTGGAAGTGGATCCATTTCCAAAACGACATGCAAATGTTTTGGACGCGTTTTACATGAGTATTTTAGCCATCCCTATTAACCTTAAGGCCATGTTCAGACGGCGAGTATTGGGACGTATTTCGGTACGTAATTTGCGCTGTACTGCGCAAATTACGGGCTGATCTACGGCCCAGTCATTACGGTAATCCACAGTTCTCATAGAGAACTATAGATTACGTCTCCTCTCCCCGCTCGCACAATACGCGGCGGGGGGAGATAAATAACATGCTACTTATTCACGGCGTACTGCATACGCGCCGTGGATAAGGCACGTCTATGGGGCCGGCGAGCTACCCGGCCCCGCCCCCGCTGCACGGCCGCCAGCTTAATTGCGGCCGAAATACGTCCCCGCAATTACGCCGGCAATAAGCCGTGTGAACATAGCCTTAGAGTAAATTTTCTGCTTGGAATACAACCAAAGAATGAAAATTTTCTAAGTATTTTTATCTTTAAAAACCAACCAACATATGAACTACAACACACATTTTGTATTGAGGTCAGTGGGGATGGATTACTTTCAGTTTTAGGCAAGTATTTCAAGTCTGAATCAGCGTGGATTCTGGCTCGATATACTTGTCGGGTGGACAGAGCCTTAGAGAAGATGCTCCAGAATTATTTCACAGGGTACACAAGTATTTCCTAACACACACGTCCGGAGGTGTCACAGGTCCTCTGTGATTGTGGTGTCTGCGCTTCCATTATTTGTTAGGTAAGATCTGTGAACCCACTTGGCCATTTAGCAATTGTAGATCTCTGAGCAAGAATTTGTCCTCCACTTAGCAGCTGGGGAAACCTCATCCAGCTTGTTTTGTCTTCAACCATTTCTTAGAAGTTCAGATGTGCTATCCCAGTGATGAATTCTCTTGAACTATGTCTATTTTCTCTCTTTATTACTATAAATGATGTGTTTCAGAAGATTTCTATTACAGTTCCTTTTCCTTCTACATTAGAAGGGGTTGTGCTTCCGTAGATTTGCTAAAACACATTTTCCTAATTGCATCTTGCATATCAGACTGCTTGACATTTAATATGTCGTTTTCAGCTGAATGAAACCATTGCAATTCCTGTGTGGAAGCAAGTCAAATTATGAAGTACTCTGATTAACATTGTGCCTAGAGCTGTGCATTTATTAATACTGCAATGGGAAATTGCTGTACAGTTTTCCTCCAATCACACATAGGTGTTTTGTCACTCTACAATATTTCAGAGAGATTGGCTATAGGTTGTATTTTGGCCTTTTTTTTTTTTTTTTTTTTTGCATTTCATGGTCTTTTTTTTTAAGGTGCATTAATTGTGTAACTATTTTATAGTTCAAAAGGAAAGTGTCATCAGAAAATGGTTTATTTTAATTTTTTTTATGTTAAAGTATTAAGAATTTTAGTGATTCCCCATCCTTTCCTCTCACTTTGCTCAAATATAGGGTGATTATTTCCTGTTCTGTAGACATCGCTTTTTAGTAGTCTAGTTATCACAGGAAGGATTGCAATAAATAGTCACACCATTGTACAGATAATCTAGACACTACCATTCACAATAGGTAATGGACAAAGGTCGTTCTCCCCCGCCCCACCCTCCTCTCCATACACAACGGGCGACATTTCCCAACACGCCAGTGCCAGTGTTTTGGTCTATATTGCGCTAAAACCGATTTTGACGCCATATTTTGGATTTAAATGAACTGGCGTACACCAAAACTAGGTGCATTATATGCCGGGACTGACGCATTATAATGGGCCTAAAAATGATGCGCTGTGTGCCTCCATAACAAGATGCGCCTATTGCGACGCATAGCACATCATTACAAGTGTATATGTATTAGGCGCATTACAAGTATGTGTTAGTTGCGTTTCATATACTTGTAATAATAAGCTATGCGCCTCCGTGCGTGATGTGCCTCGATAGGGGCATTACATACGCTTCTAATGATATGCTATATGCACTAATCGCGGCACAAAACATTTAATTGGTAGAGTATGTAATGCCCCTATTGAGGCACATCGCACACGGAGATGCATAGCTTATCATTACAAGTATATGAAATGCACCTGACACATACTTGTAAAATGTGAAATGCGCCTAACACATATACACTTGTAATGATGTGCTATGCTCCTCAATAGGCGCGTTTCGTTATGGAGGTGCACAGTGCATCATTTTTAGGCGCATTATGTTTACTATGCAAGGTATACCTGACGCTAGATTTTTGATAGGGTCGGACTGGCTGGCGCACTTTACACTTATTTAATGCGCCTAAAAACTGAAGTAGCACCGCCAATTTTCGGGCATCTCGCCCAAAATCATCTTCCTAGGTCTCGGAGCATTTTTAGAAAACTCTCCCATGGAGGTCAATGAGTCGGCTCCCGCTCACAGGCTCCTTTGTCCATATATCTGCAAAAATGCATATCTCTAAATGCTGTTAAAAGCAGCTCAGACAAGATGGCTGGCTCCAAAACCATGTACAGAATTAAACCGCTAAGAAGCAAAGAATAAACATCAGGTGAAATAAGTACTGAAGCCGTCACCAATTTTATCAGTAAGTATATCTGTAAAGGTGCTATTGACATGAAATTCTCACCTGATGTTTGTAACAACCCATCCAAATCACACAGGCAAGACCTCAAACCACATATGTCCAAAAATTGTGTAATAATGAGAAATTACATGGAGAAAACATATTGGACACGCTTAGTAAAATGTATCTAATACTTGGTAGAAAAGCCTCTGTGGGTGATGACTGCCTCATGACACCTCCTATATGGAGAAACTAGTCACCTGCATTGCTCAGGTGGGACTTTTTCAAGCATTCCACACAAACACTCTTCAAATCCAAGGGTTTGTGGGCTCCTTCTATGAACACTTAGCTCTAGTTCCTTCCATAAATTTTCTTTTGGACTCGGACCAGGTGATTGGTTGGGCCATTCTAGCAGCTTGATTGTCTACAGCATCTTACAGAATAAGGGACACAGCATTGGAAACAGCAGGTCTGACATTAGCTTGTGCTGTCCTCAGCAAGGGGGGCATAACCTATGTGACAGGTTCTCTTTAAGGCAGGAATCCAGATGCATGTACGGTAGCTGTAAGATTACCCCACGAATCAACTCCTCTGGTGGGTCCCAGGTGCCCTACTCCCACACTGCATCAGAGCCTGCTTGGTCACACAACCTCTGCCTGCTTGTCTTCTTTTTATAAATCATTTTGGCTAAATTAACTCTCCAGGTAAATTAAATACCCCCATTGTCCATATAATGTAACAGAAAACAGGATTTATGAGACCGGTTTCTCTACAGTCCAGCTCTAATGCCCTTTATAGGGACTTTAATTGGGGCTTAGAGGTCTGGATAGGTGTACAGTCTGCCACTTTGCAGCCTCATACACAGCAAACTACAGCATACTGTGTGTTCTTATACCATTCTCTGTTTTTTGGTACAGTATCTCTTCTGTGGAACGGAACATGGTGGGCTAGCCGCATAATGTCCCTATGACAGTACAGTACACCATGTCATGTCCCTATGACAGTATAGTACACCGTGTAATGTCCCTATGACAGTACAGTACACCATGTCATGTCCTTATGACAGTATAGTGGTCCTCATGCCGCACACAGTACACCAGGTAATGTCCCTATGACAGTATAGTACCCCATGTAATGTCCCTATGACAGTATAGTACACCATGTAATGTCCCTATGACAGTATAGTACACCATGTAATGGCCCTAGGACAGTATAGTACACCATGTCATGTCCCTATGACAGTATAGTACACCATGTAATGTCCCTATGACAATATGGTACACCATGTAATGTCCCTATGACAGTATAGTACACCGTGTAATGTCCCTATGACAGTATAGTACACCATGTCATGTCCCTATGACAGTATAGTACACCATGTAATGTCCCTATGACAGTATAGTACACCGTGTAATGTCCCTATGACAGTATAGTAAACCGTGTAATGTCCCTATGACAGTATGGTATACCGTGTAATGTCCCTATGACAATTTTGGTCACACCGTGTAATGTCCCTATGACAGTATAGTACACCGTGTAATGTCCCTATGACTGTATAGTATACCGTGTAATGTCCCTATGTCATTATAGTACTCTTTGTAATGTCCCTATGACAGTATTGTACACCGTGTAATGTCCCTATGACAGTATGGTACACCGTGTAATGTCCCTATGACAATATAGTACACCGTGTAATGTCCCTATGACAGTATAGTACACCGTGTAATGTCCCTATGACAGTATAGTATACCGTGTAATGTCCCTATGACAGTATAGTAAACCGTGTAATGTCCCTATGACAATATAGTATACCGTGTAATGTCCCTATGACAGTATAGTACACCGTGTAATGTCCCTATGACAGTAGAGTACACCGTGTATTGTCCCTATGACAGTATAGGACACCACGTAATGTCCCTATGACAGTATAGTACACCATGTAATGTCCCCATGACAGTATAGTATACCATGTAATGTCCCTATGACAGTATAGTATACCGTGTAATGTCCCTATGACGGTATAGTACACCGTGTAATGTGCCTTTGACAGTATAGTACACCGTGTAATGTCCCTATGACAGTATAGTACACCGTGTAATGTCCCTATGACAGTATAGTACACCGTGTAATGTCCCTATGACAGTATAGTACACCGTGTAATGTCCCTATGACAGTATAGTACACCGTGTAATGTCCCTATGACAGTATAGTACACCGTGTAAGGTCCCTATGACAGTATCGTATACCGTGTAATGTCCCTATGACAGTATAGTAACACCGTGTAAGTCCCTAAAGACAGTATAGTACACCGTGTAAGGTCCCTATGACAGTATAGTACACCGTGTAATGTCCCTATGACAGTATCGTATACCGTGTAATGTCCCTATGACAGTATAGTACACCGTGTAAGGTCCCTATGACAGTATAGTATACCGTGTAATGTCCCTATGACAGTATAGTACACCGTGTAAGGTCCCTATGACAGTATAGTATACCGTGTAATGTCCCTATGACAGTATAGTACTCTATGTAATGTCCCTATGACAGTATGGTACACCGTGTAATGTCCCAATGACAGTATAGTATACCGTGTAATGTCCCTATGACAGTATAGTATACCGTGTAATGTCCCTATGACAGTATAGTATACCGTGTATTGTCCCTATGACAGTATAGTACACCGTGTAATGTCCCTATGACAGTATAGTACACCGTGTAATGTCCCTATGACAGTATAGTGGTCCTCATGCAGCAGGCAGTGATTGCTGCCACTTTTAGGACAAGTGCCGACTCTCCTCACAGAAGCAGGACAGTGATGGCGCGCCCCATAGTCTGAAGCCAGCTCCTTTTTACCTGCTACAATCTGAATGTATAAGGAATGTGCTGGTGCAGGGTAACCTTTTCATGAACAATTTAATGTTAGAGCGGTGGCGCTGTGTGTGCAGCCAGTTTATTATATGCGAGTGCTTTGTGCAGCTCGGCTGAGGGAATGTTTATATAAGAATTTGCTTATTTTGAGAAGAATTGGTTTGTAAGAACAGTGCAAATAGTGTATTGATTGGCAAGGTTTTATTGCTGGAAGGATGTTGTGAAGTGCGGTGAAGACAATTTAATGTGTTGGGAGCTATATAGTTACCGGAAACCCTGCAATCATTAGGTGCATCACTTTTACAACTTTGGAGGCTCCGCTTACTTGGTGGCGGCTTTATTTGCTCTCCCAATAGTCTCCGCATAGTAACTATGAGATAATAGGCAGCTGGAATGGTTATTTATTGATAAGAAATAAACATAAGAATAACACTACTGCATTTAGTCTCCAGCAAATAACAGCCATCATTTGTATAAAGTGGTGTTGTTGCTGGCAGCATGGCTTGGAAGCGATTGTCTTATTTACTCTAATGTACTGTTCACTAGGAAATTGCTGCCACTGTTTGTTTATAGGTGGATTTGTATTTTGACGGAAGATTTGAGTTCGGATTCAACGTTGTTCTATGTAACTGTAGAAGGTGCGGGACCGGAAACATCAGGAGCAGCCCTGTTAGGTGAATCTCTTATTGTTCTTGTGTACTGGTTACATGACGTGTGAATGTAGCAGCTTCTGAACAAATGGCGAATGAAGCAACTTTGCAAATCTTATTTATCATGATTTCCTCCAGTTTTGTATCTGCAGCTGCTATGCAGCCTATATGTCCATGTGGTACCAAACCCTGTGTAGTCTTATCCTGCAGTCATAATCCCTTCTGTCTGTCTGCTGATCTGGTTGTGCAGGTGGACTTTAACCATTTGCAGCCTGCCAAACGCTTACAAATGTCCAGCCGGTCCGTTTGTACATCTTTCCAGAGTCTGCAGCTGCACAGAAATTGTGCTGGAGGGAAAACTAGGCGGTCAGGGACAAGCGGACTCTCCAGAGAAATGGCAAAAATGGATTCGTACTGTTCTGTCCTTGCACACAGTGATGCAAGCAGCTGCATGGCTACCTGCTTCTGTCCTGGGAGCCATCGCCAGGCCATCAGGGCTTCTAAGCTGGACTTGGATCTGGTCATCGATAGGTGTAGAAGATTGTTAAGGAGAAAGTAGCTGGAATCACAGGCTGCAGAAAAAACAGAGCAAAGTTACTACTAGAGACTAAGAGAATTTTTTAAATTATTGAGCACCATAATAAGTATAATACAATATTAAAAAGAAAATTACATGTAAAGGTGTCCACAGCCATTACTGAGAAGTTACAATATACATCACCTGTATATGTAGATGTCTAGAAGCCTTTGTGCAGATTGTACAGTTGTAAAAACCCCAATATTACCTGCTCATACACAAGATTGATCGGTGTCACCATGGCTCATTAATACTGCTCTGCTTATGAGAGCTGATAATCAGCCACTGACAGCTAGGTCACCAGCTAATGCCAACTGGAGCATGGCAACTGCAGTACCAGGACACGTGCCTCCAAGCTTGTTTTACTTGATGCAATAATGCTTTATTTTATTTCATGTTTTTTCTGCATGTTTGAATTTGTAGATTGCACTATTTACATCCATATATCTTTTTTTTTTCTTTAAATATGTTTTACATTTTTCCATGAATACAATCAAGAAAGTGCACATAGCTGTGTATATTATTATCTTCAATAAAGAACATTTGTCATTTCCACAGTAGCACAGACAAATATACACACTACAGAATGTAAAAGTTGAATCATATCATGTTACATAACATCATAGTACATTTAGTTAAGCATATTAGATTTGGAAAAGTAAAAAGAGAAGAACAAACAAATCCACCAGTGAGAGATACCCAGGAGTATATTTCCCAGGAGTCATTTCTGGGCAGCCCTATATTTTTTCATTTCATTTTCATAGGGTCCTGGAACAGTTCTCCAGATGCATAACAGGAGGAAAAATGGGAATATAAGGTGAACATAAACTCCTTAACCACCTGAACGTATGGGTACGTCCTGGTGGCGTTAAGGAGGTGTGCAGCGGGGTCGCAGTGCGATCCCGCTAGCCAACCACCGGGTGTTAGCGGCTAATTGCAGCTAACACCCGGCGGCTACATGTCTATGTAGGTGGAAAAATAAAAACGTTATGGCTTTTGGAAGGCGAGGAGGAGAAAAATTAAGAGTAATATTTTTTTCTTTGGAGGGATTAAAGGGTTAAAGGAACCTCTACTAAACACTTTTGGATGTTATGCGCGTTTAAGCCTCCCCCAAGTTCCCGTCAGCTCTCCCTCTAGGTACCTTTTGGTATGTCGGAATGGGGATATAAGTATTTTAATTTCCTCGTTTGTCAAAAAACAAAAAATGAACAGGGTCCATTGTTTGAAAAATCTTGGTTTGCATTGTTTTAGCATGTTCCGCCTCAATTCTTTCCATATTAAGGTAATGCTTTACCAGAATCCAAACCTGCTCCACCCTTGCACGCTATCCTTAAGTCATTTGTTTAATAAGCATCATTTAGTAGCTCGTGAGATGATATGAAGCAGGTTATCATGTTTTGCAACATCAGATATATCGTGGAACAGGAAGGATCTAGGAGAATAAGGCCAAGTTGCTCCCCATTTCATCTCCAGCATCATGCGCAGTTGCTTCCAAAAGATTTGGGTGCTGGGAAAATCCCAGATTCTGTGTGATAGATCTGTTTTTAGGAGCACGCACTTGGCAAGCGAGCTTGTGGTTAGGATTTAGCAGGTGAGTAGGGATACTGAATCCGTATATGGCATGATGTATAACGTGAAATGGAGTCTCTCGCCACTCTTCACTTATAACCTTATGTATGAGATATCACCCCTCCAGAACGATCTTTTCTCATCTGGAAAATAGTTTGAACTCAGAGCATCTGGGAAGTGGAGTTTCAGGTAGAGCGTGGATAGGGAGTTCCTGTGAGAGGGGGGGCCAAAAATCTTATCAAAAGGGTTAGATGGAAACACCTGTTCCAAATAAACCACCATGGATTTTGCAAAGCTAACTACCGGTATATGGGTGAGAAAATGTGAAGGCAGGATTT
>JAODAL010000821.1:0-82500 GCA_025379985.1 Phyllomedusa bahiana | reverse complement strand
CCAGGACCTTGAAATGCTCCATATGAAGTCACTCCTTCGTTGCCCTGGCGGTGTGCTTGGGATCATTGTCATGCTGAAAGACCTAGCCACATTTTATTTTCAATCCCCTTGCTGAGGGAAGAAGGTTTGCACTCAAAATCTCACGGTACATGGCCCTATTCATTCTTTCATGTACACGGATCAGTTGTCCTGGTCCCGTTACAGAGAAACCGCCTCAAAACATGATGTTGCCACCCCCATGCTTCACAGTAGGTATGGTGTTCTTTGGATGCAATTCGGCATTCTCTCTCCTCCAAACACAACAGGTTGTGTTTCTACCAAACAGTTCTACTTTGGTTTCGTCTGACCATATGACATTCTCCCAATGCTCTTCTGGATCATCCAAATGCTCTCCAGCAAACTTCAGACGGGCCAAGACATGTACGGGCTTAAGCAGGGGGACACGTCTGGCACTGCAGGATCTGAGTCCCTGGCAGCGCAGTGTGTTACTGATGGTAGCCTTTGTTACGTTGGTCCCAGCTCTCTGTAGGTCATTCACTAGGTCCCCCAGTGTGGTTCTGGGATATTTGTTTACCATTCTTGTGATCATTTTGACCCCAAGGGGAGAGATTTTGTGTGCAGCCCCAGATCGGTGGAGATTATCAGTGGTCTTGTATGTCTTCCATTTTCTAATTATTGCACCCACAGTTGATTTCTTCACACAAAGCTGCTTGCCTATTGCAGATTCAGTTTTCCCAGCATGCTGCAGGGCTACAATTTTGTTTCTGGTGTCCTTCGACAGCTCTTTGGTCTTAACCACCATAGTGGAGTTCGGAGTGTGACTGTTTGAGGTTGTAGACAGGTGTCTTTTATACTGATAACAAGTTCAAACAGGTGCCACTACAGGTACTGAGTGGAGGACAGAGGAGCCTCTTAAAGGGGATGTATCGCTTCATCAGTTCAGCTGTTCTATTGAAGCTTGATCCTCTCATTTCCTGAAATTCAGGGGAGTTTCTTCCCCTCTCAGCTGGGTGTTTCTTAACTGAAAAGAGATGACATCATCCCCCCTTCACTGTTCATGCTGGCTCCAGTGTGTCCTGCCCGCCCCCCCCCTCTCCACATGCCACTGTCCTCTCACAATGCAGTCTTATTTTTTGTAAGAGCTGTTTACATACCTGCCTTCAGTCTGTACAGTCTTCCATGAACTCAGCACTGATCTCTCACAGCTGGACGGTTGCTACAGTTGAATCCAGCACAGATCCGTCTCCCTTCATGTTTAAATAAGGCACCAACATGCAGGAGCATTAAGGCACTATGGCACAATAATGCTTTTTTCTGATTATAGAGACAGTTGCAGTGTCAATGAGGAGCACTTAGCTGTATAGAGTGAACATTTTTTCGCTCCCTTAGGCCGTGTTCACACGGCTTATTTCGCTGCGGATTGGGTCTGCAGTACGGCGCCAATCCGTCAGAGTAATTACGGTAATCAACAGTGGATTCCGTCGCTCCTTCCCGCTCGGCGAATCCGCCGGGCGGGGGAGAAAGTGACATGCACATTATTTACGGAGCGGACGCGCCATAGATAATGCATTGTCTATGGGGCCGGCGGGCTGCTCCCCCGCCGCGCTCCCGCCCCGCCCCGCCCGCGTCCCGCCCCTTATTTACGCCGGAATTGCGAGCGCAATCCGTCTCGCAAATCCGCCGTGAATAAGCCGTGTGAACGGGGCCTTACACGCAGGAGCATTAAGGCACCGGGCACAATTCTCCTGTTTTCTGATTATAGAGACAGCTGCAGTGTCAATGAGGAGGCAGCTAACTGTATCGAGTGAAATTGTTCACAGCCCCTAATTCTGAGTGACAGGCAGGAATGCAAGCTCAGTGAATACAGCTGACCGGGTGCTGAACAGAATGTAAATTATTAAAGCCCTCAGCTAATGAAATGCAAGTAGGAGGGATCTGACCAGCACTGGAGAAGTTTGTTTACAGAAACAGAAGATAAGGAATACTGTGAGAACTAGGCAGCTTTGCTAATGACCTCCAATTGCAAAGTTGCTTGTTTTCACTGTCCCCTTATTCTGAAGGCCATTTAGTGAAATGATACAACCCCTTTAAAGAAGTTTTTGCAGGTCTGTGGGAGCCAGAAATCTTGCTTGTTTGTAGGTGACCAAATACTTATTTTCCACAATAATTTGCAAATAAGTTCTTTCCAAATCAGACAATGTGATTTTCTGGATTTGTTTTCTCATTTTGTCTCTCATAGTTGAGGTCTACCTATGATGTCAATTACAGGCCTCTCTCATCTTTTTAAGTGGGAGAACTTGCACAATAGGTGGCTGACTAAATACTTTTTTCCCTCACTGTAAATGCTCTGACCGAAAATCACTTTGATTCTTACACTTGTCCATTTTACTGTCCGTGTGCTGCAAAATATCTCCCACCCCTAAATAGGTGCCATAGTCACTCGATAATTAATGTTAATCACTTTTTTTTGTCAGTGGTTTGTTATGGCTGATCTGTGCCTAAACAACTGTTGAAAATCCCCCAAAGATGTAATTTTAATAAGCCAAGTCTGAGATTAACAAAATTACTAACATACAGTAAAGCAATGTTGTGACTGACAGCTTTGTAAACTCTGCAATTTGCACTTAATATTCATGCCAGTTTCATGTCACACTGTGTATGAACTGTGGGGGTCACAAATCAATAGCAAACAGATAACAGCAAGAACTAATGATCCTTCTGTCATGCTCCACAGGTTTCAAGATTCTTTATTTCTGGACATGTTGTATATAAACTTCTCTACTATATTGCATTTTGTTTGTAACATCATTTGAAGATCCATGTCTTTTGTGTATGAAAAATCTTACCATCAAGTATACTCAGACTGGTCTACACAGCATTGGACAAAAAACTCACTGAAAACCAAATCCTAAAAATGTTCATACAACTGAGTATGAAAAAAACAACCAGTGTTTGGTGCGTTTTGCGGGTTTTTTAGTGCTTTTTTTAAAGAATGGATTTCTGCCCAAAAAAAAAAAAAAGTGATTTACTTAGACTCTAATAGTATATTTTCTGCTCATCAGAAAAAAAAGGTCTGTGGAGACTACAGAACATTTTTACTATTAAAGTCTTTGGGAGCTGTTTTCAGTCATTTTTTCAGCAGTTTTAGAATACGAAAAGTGCTGAAAAACGACTGAAAATGTGTGTAGTGGAGACCTAGCCTTAGCCTCTAAAAGGTATCGCCTGCTTTCTTCACTACTACGGCTTTGTAAAAATACAGTATTCAACACAGCAAGGGGGAGGGGGTTTGCTGCCAGAGTTAACCCTGTGTGTGCCTGCCTAGGTCTGTTGCAGGAGAGGGCTGATCTATGAGTGTAGAGAGGTCTGTGAAGCATTGATTGCTAATAGAAGAGCAGGGGGGATGCATGTGTTCCTATACCCCCTGCTTAGCTTACATATCTCCACATCTCCAGCAACAACAAACCCTATCAGAACAGACACAGGGCAGCTGGGAAGTGTTACTATACTCAGGATGTGTCACTAGTACAGCACAGCATGAACCAGTCACATGCCTGATCTGTTCTATTAGTACAGTGACAGCTCCACAGACACATCATGATTATAGTAACACACAGGGTCACTGCTGTCACATCTATTGATCAGCCTAATCTCTGCTTTCCTCATCTGTGTAGAGAGCAGGAGGAAGCAGGCACACACAGGGTTAATCCAGGCAGCACAGACACAGAAGCCAAAGACCTCCCCCTCTCTCCACTACAGAAGCATTCTGTGCAGGAGGGGCTCTCTGCTCTGACCTGTATTCTGAAGGTAATGAGTCATACAGACCTGACAGCCAGTGAGATAAGGATCAACAGGTCGGCTGCTATAGAGATTTGAGAAGCTGATGTAATACTACTAACAGGGCTAACTCAAAATCAGTAGGACATTTGTAATGAACATATATTGCAAAGCTGCTTGTTTTTTTAAAGATCTTTTAATTAAAACCCAATCATTGTAGCGAGACAACCCCTTTAAGACGGAGGACTGTCTATCAACCACAGGTTATCTTTAATAACGTTGTATTCTAAAGCGTGATACGTTTTTAAAATATTTGGCACCATTTGTAATCAGTGACCATAAAAGAGAATTTCAATTGAGTTAAGCCCTCAGTGTTAAGGATTTGACGGCATACACAACTCTGTCAGCTGTGTAAAAGACATTGGGGTAGATTTGTCTAGACTAAAAGTGTAGTATTGAAAGCAGTGTATTATCTGTACAGGATGCATCCATTATAATGCATTACACACTTCTGAACACCTGGCCTGTAAAAAAAATATGTTCCATTGGAGCCAAGGTGTTCCAAATAAAATATTTATCTGGTGATGCACTCCTCTTGACTTTTCTTGATTGTAAGTGAATGGAGCGTAAGCCTCTCCCTTGTGTAAGGACGAGAACCTGGAATTCAGGAGAAGGGCATTGCCAGGAGCACAGGAGACCGCTAAGTAAGTTATTTAACTTTTTTGGACCACCCGGCCACAATGGAATATCATTTTTTTTAAAATGGGCAATCCCTTAAAAGTGACTATTTTGGAAGCCTTTTTTGGAGGCAAGGCACCCACCGTAGTTATATTAATCCTGCCTTTCAGAGGTCCATGCATGTCTTCACCTAGGTGGCTCCTTTACCACACCTGGATACTTTCGATCTGCTTCTTCATGAGGTGCCAGGAAATCTAGACAGGTGCCCTCTGGAAAACGGCTATAAAGTAGTAGAACGACCTTCAACAGCGACAATTGAGGGGAGATGCTTCCGTGCACTTGCTGTAACAATATGGTTCAGGCTTTGGCCCGTCACCATTCTGGATCGTTGTGCAGATAATGAAACGGCCAATGGAGTTACTCCCCAAATAGCTGTATATTTACATATTGGACTGGGCTTCACAGACAGTATTTTCATAGGGGTCTTTGAGATTTTATTTTGCTTGCATTTGTCTACCTGTATTGGGCTAAAGCACTTAGGTCAAATACTACTTGTACTAAACAGCCCAAATGTAATAGAAATTGTGGCAGCCATTACATAAAAGTAATCAGCTCCACAAATACTGTGGTAGGTAGAATACTGTTGCTGAGACGATTTGCCACTTTTTCTAGGTTTGTAATGAGGAAGTTGATAGCTATATTAACTGATGTTTCTTTGCATTTATTCATACCCCTGCTGTGATTGGAAAACCTAGGTTTGTCCTGTTAGATTTAAGACCAGCATGTTACCGTTGCTTAGAGTATGAGCCATGTTTATTGCTTGTTTGTGTCCTATATATAGGTGTGTGATTTCTTGGAAGGCTACAATGTGCATGTAAATGGCTCTGCCCATGTCTCCTGCTTCCATATATTCTATACGTACATTTCACATTTCCTTTTCTGCATTACTGTAGCAGTGTAATTGAAATACTTATTTACCCAGAAATGCTATCATCATAACAAACGAGGAGTGAATCTAGTAATATATTGATTTAAACTAGTTGGGTTCTTGTTGTTTTATGGGTATGTTGTACATTAAACTGACTGTGGATTTTTATGTAGACAGAAGCTATGCTGCTGATCAAGATAAAGTAGGCTGTTGCGCTGGCGTTTATAATTTGATTTATCAGATATTTTTATTTTAATTTGCGAAACAGCTGTTGCAGAAAATTACATGCAACAGATTTGATCTTTTGGGCTCTTAGGGGCATATGGCTGTTTATGTGATGTGAAATGGAAATTGTAGTAGGGAGTCGGGCAGCTGTGGTGCATATTGTCCATTTAAGCAAAATCCAAATCTTCTTCCTCTAAAGTGTTGTCTGCGCGCTGTAAAGGTGAGCGGCTGAAACTCGTATACCTCCATTATGAAATACAGGAAATCCACCTCCAGCACCACTGCTGTACAAAGAGCTTTTGTGATCAGTTCTATCCACTTGTATTGTAGATCTATATTTAGCTGTAAAAGGATAATCCATGTATAATGCTTTGTTCCTCATTTTCTTATTCAGTACATAAAATACTAGTTAATTGCAGTTTTAGGTAACATTTGAAATGTCAATGTCATCTAAACCTCTTTTGATATGTTTGCTGCTTTCTCATTGAAATAATTGTGTGTTAGAAAATGTTGATGCCATCTAATTTCTCTAGTGTTGTCTTCCTTTGAGTGTATGGTCTGCGGGGATAGGGCGTACTTAGCAATGCTATAAATGCTGTTATTTTATCTACCCTTTTTCTCTACCGCTTGAATGATCTTAACTTTAACTAGATTCTAATTTTTCCGTTCCAGTAGTATTTTAATATGTTGTCACACACTGGTAATATGTAATACCGCTTGTGATTTAAAGAGAAGTTTTCTCCCTCTACTGGGATCTGTTCCCATTTATGGAAGCAAAGTACATAACACTATTTAAATGAGCCCTTAACCAAGTGCAGCCATCATTTATAGCCCATTTGGTTTAAATATAGAAATTCTCATTAGTATCATGATCTACATAAAATGGCGATTAGGGTCACAAGTAAATTCTTCTGGGCTTACAATATAGCTTATCCAATGTTGGGTCAAGGTGCAAAACGGCAAGAGAAAAATTAACATAATTTAGCATATGTAACTCCCAATATACACTAAGCTGGATACAAATCCACAGCGACTATGGTGTTTTTCACACTGTATTGTTATGTCTATCAGAAGTACGATATAAGTCCCCAACATTTACTTCACGTTAATAACTATGATGGATACCACCGACGTCCATCTGTTATGCCTAGGCTTTCATGTTACAAAAAAGTATACTGTGGGGTTTTCCTTTTCTTTTTTCTCTTTTTTACCATGTCTGTGTATGAAATAGTGCAGTCAGATAAGCTATCTCATACAGTGGGAAAAAATTGCACCCCCTCCCCCCAAATGTATAC
The DNA here is from genome assembly GCA_025379985.1 of Phyllomedusa bahiana. NCBI lineage: Eukaryota > Metazoa > Chordata > Amphibia > Anura > Hylidae > Phyllomedusa > Phyllomedusa bahiana. Next base: position 75,600 of record JAODAL010000821.1, on the reverse strand, counting down.
AGTTCAGACTAAGGCTTCATTGACATTGCATTGGTCTTCATCAAATAGTGGTGGTCTATGGATAAAATTACAGTTTATGCCTGAATCTTTCCTGATATACATGCACCCCATGAAAACAGCCTAATGTGTGTAGACTCAGTACACACAGAGTCCAAAAGAGTTTGTTTTAGATGTTGTTCATTTATGGTACACTTCTCAGGCATATTATGAGATCTTTTTCTCAGTAGGCAATGGTTCTATAGAATTTAAGATTTGAATTACACAGTAACATGAATTTAAAAAAAAAAGTTTTGTCTCTAAATAAAATTATCTAGTAGGGTCCCTTAGAAGGATTTGGTTTGTATACTAGGGTTTCAAACAACTTGGAGGGTATGGGTAGTATAGTACTGTGCCCAAAGACTTAAAGGGGTTGCCAATTATTGTTTGTTGCTGAGGAGGTTTCTTCTTGGCGGTGATGGCACCTTCTATGACCGCAGCAGTCGCAAGCCATCTTCTGGCAGCCGTATGTAAACAAAAGAGCGTAAGCACTGGAACAGGGTTGAGTGGGAAGGTGGGTATGAATTTTATAGTATTTAGTATGAAGCAGCTTGAAGAAAAAAAAAATCATGGACAAACTCTTTAAAGGGCTTTCCAATCGTATGTTAAAAAAACAAAAAAAAAAGTTAAGGATTAGTTAATCATGGCTGTTTATCCCCCAAGATACAGTTGTACACCTATATATAGGTGTTATCCGGTACTAATACCATGTGCATCCTGTGGCAAACATGGTTTTTCTTATCCTGAAGAATCTTGAATCCTGTTCATTGTGTTATTAAAAGTTTAATATATATATTTTCGGGTGAGGAGAAGCGGTGTTCTTAGTAAAGCAATTGTCCAGAGAAAAATATGCTCTAAATAATACTTGTCCCAAAGTTAGGCACTTTTGTAATCAATTTTCATTACATTTTTTGTGGGCTTCCTGCAGTCCTCCATCGGCTGTTTGACAGGAAGCTCACTACTTCGGCATCTCTCAACATACAACTCTTTGTCCAGCCGAGGAGATCAGATGACCATAGAGGTTTGCCTTTTTTTTTTTTTTTAGGTCTGTTTTCCGAGACTATCAACATGAGGGAGGAAACTGAGAGAGTAATGTAGACTCAAGTTGGAAGTGATGAAGAGGGTATAAGCACAGCAAAGCATCCTGGGGCTTGTAATTTTACATAACAAATTGAGTTACTTTTAAACAACAAATGGTGCTGCTTTGTTGCAGAAAGAAGTATTGTTAGGGTCATAAAATATCCGGGCCTTGTGCCCTCTGTGATACATTTCGCTCAGTAAGGTTGGGTTCACACAGCAATTTTCATGTAACATCGTAATCTGCGACACAAATTTTTATGGAGAAAAAAAAAATGTATGTTCCTGTCACTAATTTTATACTTCTACCTTAGACACTGTCCATCACCTCAGCAGCACACTGTATGTTAACCCCTTAAGGACCCGGCGTTTTTTTTGGTGACACGTTCGTTTTTCCCTCCTCGCCTTCTGAAAGCCATAACTTCTTTATTTTTCCACCTATATAGACACATGAGGGCTTTTATTTTGCGGGACAAGATGTACTTTCTAATGGTGTTATTCACTATAGTATAGAATATACTGGGAAACCGCAAAAAAATTCCAAGTGGGACAAATTATGAAAAAAAATATTTTCACCATGTTTGCGGGGGTTTTGCTTTTACGCGTTCAATCTTCGGTAAATATAATGTGTTATCTGTATTCTTCAGGTTGTTATGCATCCGGCAATACCAAACATGTAGGGTTTCCGTTATGTTTTGGTACCGTAAAAAAATTCCAAACATTTTCTATTTTTGAAATTTGCGCCACGGCGCCATTTTGTGCGCACAATAACTTTTTTTTACTAACACCTACGGACGTCAGTGAGGGGGCATTTATTGCGGGCTGAAGTGTACTTTTTATCGCTAGCAGTTTGGAATGCATGCGACTTTTTTGATCATTTTTATTCTACGGTGTTCAGCGTACGGGATAAATGATGTTATATTTTTATAGATCGGACTTTTTCGGACGCGGCGATTCCAAATATGTGTAAACTTTTTTATTATTTTAATGATTTTATTTGTAAAATGGGGAAAAGGGGGGTGATTTGAACTTTTAATAGTTTTTTTTTTTGTACTTTAAAACTTTTTTTTTTTTTTTTTACTGAAACCATTGAGGCCACCTGTGGTACTTGACACACTAGGTGGCGCGATTGTTAATACAACCTAATGCATTGCATAGGCAATGCATTAGGGTGTACAAAGATGGCGGTTTCCCCCACTTCCTGTCTGCGGACGGAAAATGGGGCAAACCGGCCAGGGTAAGTGACGGGAGCCTTCCAAGGCTCCCCACCACAATGCCCGGTGATGGATCGGCGCAGCATAGCTGCGCTTATGCCGATCACCGCACCGATTCAGCGGCGCGGCACGCCGCGGCGCTGAATTCAGCACGCGGGCGGGCCATCTGCCGGGGGCGCCTGAGCGGGTTTGCGTAAAACCAGCGCGGGGGAGGGGGGTGCGGTGACGACCCGGCCCTGCGCCCGGGTTATTGCCGAGGTGTAAGGGTTCCGGGGAATTGTCAGCTACATATGATAAGTGTAATGCCTTATAAATAACCGTCATACAGTTACCAAATAATACACCTACACATGGAACAATATACAATACCTATTATTTTTACCCCCAAAAAAATACCCACAATACCATCAACCAATAATATTACTACCTAAGGACTCGATAATACTGCCAGACCGTGACCAAATGCGACCTCTACATGTGTATCAGTTGTACACAGGCGCTCTGCAGACATATAAGTGATTGCAGTGCATTTACATCCAGTGCCTCACAGGTGACCTCTTCACTGTTGGGAGTTTTTCCTTTTTTTTTTTTTTCTCCATCTATCCCTGACTGCTATAATGACTTCTCCTGGCCAGGACTCTTATCTGCAGAATTTACCACACAAACATTTTAGAATCCTCACTTTTTCAACACCTATTTAACTATCTACCTACATACTTGGGAGGGAGTATGTCTACTTACCTCTATACCTATTAAGAGCCTTATTCTCCACATTAAACCTCTTTCCTATGATAGTAAAGCTGGGTGCCGGCTGTTCGGGATGGGGAGTCGCCCATTATTTCTTTGTAGGAACCCCGGTGGGGTAGGTATTATTCCCTTCAGTAGGATGAAAATATTTTTTTTGTCTGCGTTAGTTTTTAAGGGATTTTTGTAGGTAAAATGGGGTTATAAAGGGTCCGCTCAGTTGGCAGACAGTTATACATGGCCCCCTGTAGTTAGTTTATATGGTCTCCCTTAGAAGAGCGGTAGGTATACAGCCCTTCCTCCCCCCCAAAGTAGGTATGTAAGTATTAAGGCAAGCACAGGAAGTAAGTATAACGGGCCTCCATGTAGGTAGGTAAGTAAGTATATAGGCACTTTCAGTAGCTAGGCAAGTACATAGCGCCCCAATGTTGGTAAAATAGGAAACCTTGAGGGGTCACCCCATGGTAGGTATATAGGTACCATAGTAGATTGGTAAGTATATAGGGCCCCCAGTAGGTTGGTACGTGTATTGGGTCCCCCAATGAGATGATAGGTATATGGGTTCCCCCAGTAATTAGTTGGGTATATACGTCCCCCAAGTGGATTGGTAGCTATATAGGTCCCCCAGAATGTAAGTAGGCATACAGATCCCCCAGTAGGTTAATAGGTTACCCCAATATGTTGGTAGTTCTACAGGTCATCCCAGTAGGTAGGTCTATAGTTCCTCAATGGTAAACTCCCTTCTCGCGTCCCCCCCCAGGCTTTCCCCGTGGGTGGGTGGGGAGGGTAAATCATGCCGGTCCGTGTATTTGGGGTAGGCTGCAAGCTTGTAAGTACAAAATTACTTCACGGGACAGGGAGCATTTGCTGAGTACATGCATACAGCTGGCCAGCGGAAAGGGACGAAAGCTGAAAGTAAACCAGCCATCTACAATCAGGGCACATTACTGGTTCGGCACAAGCCCAAGATAGAACTGATTAGCGAGCCCTTGTCTGGTTCGCCGCAATTTTGGCTTGAAAAGGGGCGGGGCGGGGGGCCGGGCAGCTCCAGGCCCCATAGAAGCGTCATCCCACGGCGCGTTTTCCCGCCGGGAAAATGTGCAAAGTAAAATTTCTCCCGCCCGGGGATGGAACTGTGGATTCCCAAAATGGTGGGAGGATTCCAGCCGTATTGCGGGCCAGACGGACGAAATAGGCTGCAATCCATCTGCAATCCGTCTGCAATCCGTCCCTGAAATAAGCCGTGTGAACGGCCCCTTACTGTAGAGAAGGGAGGCTACAAACAACATAGGAAACTCTCAAGCTGTCTCAGAACATTTCCCAGGTAGATGTATAAAGCCCTCTGAACTTTTTTTTTACCCTTCTTTTTCTTTTAATTTGCTGGACAACCGCTTAAAATGTTTTTTTTACCATGCAATTTCACAGAGCCAGCTTTAGACTCGCACTTTCTGATTAGGATGTGGGTGGGTCTATAGTTGTGATTGGCATATTAGCTCTTCTGTTCCTAGCTATTTTTGTTACAGTGACATGAGTGTAAGAGATTTATAAAGTGTATTGCAAAAGGCTACAGAGCTCTAAAGAATGAAATCTTTTTATTTAGATAGATAAAGTCTGTTTCTAGAGATAAGTCCCTGTAGGGAGTGACTCGCCATGGATGGAAATGACTGACAGCAGCTTGGAGCAATGAGCGATCAGGGAGAGTAGGGAGAGTTGGTCGGTAACCAGAGAAACTTATGTACTCTAAGGGTATGTTCACACGGCTTATTTTGAGGTGTAATTGTGGAGTATTTTGACGCATATTGCGCTTAATACGGGATGGGATGTGCGCCACAATTACGGTAATCCACAGCTCTCATAGAGAACTATGGATTACGCCTCGTCCCCCCACGCGTACTATACAATCGTATTGTACGCACGTGGAGATGCATGTCTAAGGGGCCAGGGCCCGGCTGGCCCCCCGAGCCACGAGAGTACGCGCAAGCTCCCGAAACACAGAGTGCTGCGCCGCAATTACGCCGTGTAAACATACCCTAAAAGGGAAAAAAAAATCTAAATTATCTTATTAACACAGCAAAATCAAAACAACAATGTGTTTGGTAATAGTCTTCATTTACCTTTCCCTGAATGTTAAAATCTAATCATTGTGGTGATAAAACCCCTTTATATCTTCAAATGTGATATGCTTAGTTGTTGTTACAGTTTTTCTACACTGGAGTGTTGCCTATTTTAGACACCCAACCGACCAATCTAATATGCAAGACCTGGTCGTCAGTGTGCTATTAAGAACACTTGTGAAATTCCACATTCATGATTATATGCGATTTGATTTTAGTTGTATAATGTTTGCGTTTCACAGAACATCGTAAGTAGTGTTTAATACAGAACATCTATTTGCTAGAAGACTTGTGTTCTTGTGAACCTGCACATTTTCTAAGCCATGTTGAGTCTCAAGTGCTGGAATCCGGGGTTGCCCTAATAGAGACCAAATTATCCTATTTTATTATGTGTCACTGGTGTGGGTGCAGGTATTGGTATTTTTTGTTTGGTCATGAAAAAATATTTTCCCCCCCCCCCCCCCCTTTTTTTTTTTTAAAAATGTATTTGTCACAGGAGTCGTCTGTGTCTTATTACTTTTGAGTTGGCTTGCAGGTTTCTTCCTTCTTGGTAGGTAAGCATCTATGTGAGAGAAAAAAAATAGATCTCTTAGAAAATAAAAAATGCAGTATCGTCCATGTGACAACATAACAAATTTGATGCCTTAAACCTGAAGGTCAACTTTAATATAATATCAAAAACCAATTTCCCCTAGTCTGTCCGAGTCATTTATCACCTACACTTAATACAATTATAGGCTGCATCAAGCTTTTATTTGCACCTATTCGTGCTATGATGATTATAGGCTCTAAAGCCACAGTCTACAGGGATGAAATACAGTGAAATAATGTCCTGCAGACCTAAATTTGATCATGACTTCTCTTCTGTAAGTGGATAAATTGTCCCAAAGATAACATTCCATTCAGCTCCCCTGGCAGTACAGTCATTTGGACTATGGCATCTTTGACCCTAATTAGAGTCCATGAGTGAGCATACAGGTGTACGTTCATTAAATGTATCTAAAATTGTGTGACCTGTATAATCCATCAAGCAGAACTATTATTGTATTCTGAAAGCTGGACAGTGGCAGCAAAGGATCAGTTCTTTTATTCTGTGCCTGTTCCCTATGAAAGGACCTTTACATAGCACATTGAGTTGTATTGAAATCTCTATTGCCTACCTTTAAGGGGTATTCCCGTTTTCATTGATTAGCTTTAAACACGTAGGCAAAGGTAAATAAAGAATATGCATTACTGTTATGATTTTGCAAATATTTTCTCCTGCTTTTGCACACAAGCTTCCCTAGTTACTGCTCTCTGCTCTTAGGCCGTGTTCACACGGCTTATTCCCGACGGATTTGTGAGCCGGATTGCGGCCCCATAGACAATGCATTGTTTACGGCGCGTCCGCGCCATAATAATGTGCAAAGCACTCCCCCCCCCCCCCCCCCCCCCCCCCCCCCCGCGGCGGATTCGCCGAGCGGGCAGGAGCGACGGAATCCACTGTTCTCTGAGAGCAGTGGATTACCGTAATTACTCCGACGGATTGGTGCCGTACTGCAGCGCATATCCGGCGCGGAGTACGGCGCCAATCCGCGGCAAAATAAGCCGTGTGAACGAGGCCTTACAGGCTGCAGCAATGGTCATGATGGTGATGTCACTCCCTGATGTGTTCCTGTTCTTGAAGACAGGAGCTTGTTTACATTACTGACAAGCTTTAACTCTTTAGGCTATGTTCACACGGGCAAATTTTGTCACGCATTTCGCGGCGTATTTGCGCTCTAATACGAGCGAGATGCCTGCCGAAATTACAGTAATCCATAGTTCTCGCAGAGAACTATGGATTACGCCTTCTCTCCCCGCTCGTACAATACGATTGTATTGTACACGCGGGGAGATAAGTGACATGCCGCGAGTAATGCATGTCAATGGGGCCGGCGGGCTGTTGCAACCCATCCCTCCCCTCCCCCCCCCACCCCCCCGCGCCGCGGGAGTACACGTGTATTAGCTTGACTCCCAAATCACCCTACATAATTGCGGCCGTACTGTACGTACCGCAATTACGCTGTGTGAACATAGCCTTAGAGCTTTATAGTCTTGCGAACTACAGTTTACAAATCTCCAGCACTCATGTCACTATGAAAGCTCCAGCTTGGAATAGAAGAGCTGATATGCAAACCACCGCTGTAGAACCGCTCACAGCCTAACCAGGAAGTATGAGCCTGAAGCTAGCTGTGACTGTAAAATAGAATGGTGAAATGACCTAAGTAGTTAAATGAACTGTTCAGGATCAAAAAACAAGTAATCTTCAACTTTCTCCCGTGAAACAGTGCATTGTCTGTTCCTGTGCTGTTTATAAAAACTGCATGCCCAGTGGGTCTGCTAGTTGGCATGACATGGCGATGTGTCATATTACATACTCTGACAGGCAAATACAGGAGACAATGTGTCAATTGCAGATCATTTCTATGGAAATGTTGTCACCTTTAATATAGTGGTGTTGGTGCATGAAAAGTACTAATGACTACCAAAAATTGTATTCATGAACCTCCTTATAAGATACCACTGCAAATGACTCTTCTGTGTCCCAGTAGAAAGCCTGAGTGGGTTACATATCGATTAAACACTGTTGGAGAGGTTTCGATGTTCATGCTGTGAAACTTATAGCTAGCGTCTAACCACTCCTGGGACTCATGTTCCTTGCCTGCTAAGGAGCGGCTTATAGGCGAACAATTCCAACACAGCAACATTGTTGGTATTGAGTAGAGCCAAGGCACATGGCAGCAGTGTTGGGGATGACCTATTTTACTATGATCGTCCCCATCAGGGCTATATAAGCCAAATTAAAGAACTTGCCATGATTGGACTGAGGAAAGAGTCTTAATAGGTGCCTGAAAAATTAAGGGCCACATGTATGAAACGGTTTTGGTCTAAAACTCACTTATTTCCCCATAGGTTTCTATGGGGGAAAAAAGTGAGTTTTAGACCAAAACCGTTTTATATATGTGGACCTAAGTCTTTTAGAGGAATGCAGCACCTAGATATTAGGCAGAACCATCAGACATTTTGCTGCAAATAGTCTACAGGGTCACAAATAACGTGTTGAGAAAAAAACGCAAATTAACTGGCAACGGTGTGTTCGGTGCTCAGAGACATGGCCAAGGTATTGAGGGTTGAAACCCGACCACCGCTGATTCAGACACACATGCTGGAACATTAAGATTGGGCCAAGAAGTGTCTGAAGAGTTCTCCACTTGGAGATGCCAACATGGTTGAGGTGAGGTACTGCTATGGGATGGTTTTATCAAAGATGAGCTAATTGGACCTTTTCCAGTTGAAGATGAACTCAAAATAAACATCTGAACCTACTGACAGTTCTGTCGCATACATTTAAGTACTCCACTGGATAGTTAGCCCGTAAAAGCCTTAAAGATGAAAGAATAATTACATGACCCCCCCTCCTCACCTGACCTAAACCCCTTTGAGAACTTTTGGGCCCACTTAATTGGGAGATTTACGGTAAAGGAAAACAGTACACCTCTCTGAACAGTGTCTGGGAGGCTATGGTGGTTGTCCAAAAAGCTGATTTGTCAACACTATAGACATTGATGGTATGTCGATAGAATTTGCCATCATTCTGATAGGTGTGGGTCCCATCTCAAGGACAGGCACCTATCTCATGAATCAGCCCTGAAACCTCTCTATTTTGAACAACCCCTGGCAAACTCCATGGATGAAAGGCTTAATACTGTTATTGAAAAGAACGGTGGCTATATTGGTCACTGATTTTTATTTATTTTTTGGTTGGGGGAGAAGTAATGGCAGGAATGTTCATTTATAATTTTGAGGAGTTTAATTTTTTTCACTTTATGGGCTTGTTCACACAACGTGTTTGTGATCCGTTTTACGGATCCGCAAAACGGATCTAACAATTGTCAGTGTGATTAACATTGAGTTCAATGGCAAAAGCGCATCGCTGTTCTCACGGGAGATCGCCGATGCGCTTTTGAGAGCTCTCCTGCACTGCGCTTTTCGCATCCGCTTTAAGAATTGACATGTCAATTCTTATTGCGTTTTACGCAAGTGAAAGCCCAAAGGCGTTAATGGAGTCCGCTTTTGGCACCTGGCCAAAAGCGCTCCACACTCCGGGTACGTATCAGCTGCGCTTTGCATCCTGAAAGCGGATGCGAAAAGCGCAGTGAGCGGCTGCAGAGGGATCGTGGGACGGCGCGGCTGAAGCATGTGAGCGGTGAGCGGGGCAGGAGACTGAGAGAGGTGCAGGCAGGAGACTATGAGAGGAGGTGCGGGCAGGAGACTATGAGAGGAGGTGCGGGCAGGAGACTATGAGAGGAGTTGCGGGCAGGAGACTATGAGAGAGGTGCGGGCAGGAGACTATGAGAGGAGGTGCGGGCAGAGACTATGAGAGGAGGTGCGGGCAGGAGACTATGAGAGGAGGTGCGGGCAGGAGACTAAGAGGAGGTGCGGGCAGGAGACTATGAGAGGAGGTGCGGCGGAGGACTATGAGAAGGAGACTATGAGAGGGGTGCGGGCAGGAGACTATGAGAGGAGGTGCGGGCAGGAGACTATGAGAGGAGGTGCGGGCAGGAGACTATGAGAGGAGGTGCGGGCAGGAGACTATGAGAGGAGGTGCGGGCAGGAGACTATGAGAGGAGGTGCGGGCAGGAGACTATGAGAGGAGGTGCGGGCAGGAGGGGACTATGAGAGGAGGTGCGGGCAGGAGACTATGAGAGGAGGTGCGGGCAGGAGACTATGGGGAGAGGTGCGGGCAGGAGACTATGAGAGGAGGTGCGGGCAGGAGACTATGAGAGGAGGTGCGGGCAGGAGACTATGAGAGGAGGTGCGGGCAGGAGACTATGAGAGGAGGTGCGGGCAGGAGACTATGAGAGGAGGTGCGGGCAGGAGACTATGAGAGGAGGTGCGGGCAGGAGACTATGAGAGGAGGTGCGGGCAGGAGACTATGAGAGGAGGTGCGGCGGGCTTGAGGGGGGGGGACTATGAAGGAGGTGCGGGAGGAGATTGACAGCAGGTGCGGCAGGAGACTATGAGAGGAGGTGCGGGCAGGAGACTATGAGAGGAGGTGCGGGCAGGAGACTATGAGAGGAGGTGCGGGCAGGAGACTATGACAGGAGGTGCGGGCAGGAGACTATGACAGGAGGTGCGGGCAGGACACTATGACAGGAGGTGCGGGCAGGACACTATGACAGGAGGTGCGGGCAGGACACTATGACAGGAGGTGCGGGCAGGACACTATGACAGGAGGTGCGGGCAGGACACTATGACAGGAGGTGCGGGCAGGGACACTATGACAGGAGGTGCGGGCAGGAAAAAGGCAGAAGAGAGAACTGAAAACGCATCCGCAAAGCGGATCCGTAAAACGCATGTTAAACAGCATGCAATACGGATCAGAATAAAGTATCAACTGTTGCGTTTTTCGGATCCGCTTTCCGGATGCGTTTTTCAGCTATCAAAAACGGATCCGTAAAAAGCATCAAAAACGTCGTGTGAACAAGCCCTAACTCATGAAACTAAACAAATGAGATTGCAAATGTAAAATGTAATTCTTCATTTAGTTGCATAATAATTGTGCACACTAATAGTTCCACAATAGATATTAGACATAGATATTCTAAGAAAGCCAAAACCTTACTTTTGCTTTTTTAAATGTTCAGCTTGGAGGTTTATTAACATTTTGGATTAACAGAGCACTGTAGTTGTTCAATTAAAAAATGAATCCTCAAATCTACAACATGCCTAATAATTGTGCACACAGTGTAGTGTTGTACTGTTTCTCTGTGTGCAATTACCCACCAGCCTTCTTTCAAGATACTTGTCTTAAACCTGTAATACCCCTTAAAGCACCATGCCTTGGGGTGACCATGCACTGTGACCTAGTTTCTCTTTTACATGTGCGTTGAAGGTTCTATTTGGGCCCTTAGATGCAGAGATGCCACTGGATCTGTTTCATAATCGACACCAACGGCACCCAATGGACCTTAATGACTACAGTAGGGTCTACTGTGTTTTCACCATGGCGTTTGTCATTTTAACAGACAAAAATAGAGCTGCATGCTGTGCAATTTATCTTACATTGTTTTTGACGGAGTCTGCAGTGAAAGATTCTAATGGAACTTCCGGTGCAAAAGTGAAACTGGCCACAAAGTTGAGCAACCACAAAATACCAACACAAAAACGCTGAAAAAGTGTGTGTGTATGTATGTGTGTATGTATGTGTGTATGTATGTGTGTATGTAATATATGTGTAGTTGTGTATATATATATATATATATATTATATATATATATATATTATATATATGTATATATGTATATATATATATATTATATATATATATATATATATATATATATATATATATATATATATATATATATAAAATTGACAGATACAATTAAAATATTAATGCAAGAATAGAAAATATTCAGGAATGTATACTCAATACAATATGAAAAGAAACACAGTGTCATGAGGTCACGTATGCATAACAACACCTGGGAGAATTCAAGGTGGTTTATTCAAATACTGGTCAGAAAATATGTATAAATATGCACACACCAAAATACACAATGTCAATAGATAATACTTAACCCGGGATGGATCCAGAAAAAGAGAATTTCCTGCAAATTGATGTTCAAATTCAAAACACCTGTTTTTCTTTATTTGTCTTTGCTATATATACTTTACCTTGCTCGGCCGTACCCTTTCTCCTTGAGAAAGCGCAGGCAAAAAGCACGGTGGTCTATAGGTCTCTTTATTTTCTTGGATCCATCCTGGGTTAAGTATTATTTATTAAAAGTGTGTATTTCGGTCTGTACATATCTATACATATTTTCTGACTAGTATTTGAATATACCACCTTAAATTTTCCCAGTTGTTATTATGCATTTGTGACCTTATGACTGTCCGCAACGTTTCATATTGGTTGCGGTGAACTAGATTCCTGAATGTTTTTTGTTTTTTTATTTTTGTATTTACATTTTAATTGTATTTGTTAATAATGTGTGGTGTGTGTGTGTGTGTGTGTGTGTGTGTGTGTATGTGTGTGTGTGTGTGTGTATATATATATCAGAATACATTCTATACATTGTTAATGTGGTAAATGACTATTCTAGCTGCAAACGTCTGGTTGTTAATGCAATATCTACATAGGTGTATAGAGGCCCATTTCCAACAACCATCACTCCAGTGCTCTAATGGTACATTATGTTTGCTAACTGTGTAAGAAAGCTATTGGGTATTTTGAACCCCCTTGAAAACCCTTGTGAAAGTATGTTAGCACAGCTGAAAACAGTTTTGCTGATTAGAGAAGCTATAAGGCTATGTTCACACGGCTTATTTCGGGGCGTATTTACGGATGTATTTACGTCCGCAAATACGTCCTGAAATACATTTCAAATAATGAACAATTAGATTAGCATTGATTCCAATGTAAAATACGCTTCGTCATTCACACAAGACGTATTTTCGCGACGTATTTGCGGACGTAAATACGTCCGGAAATACGATCATAAAATTAAGTCCCCTGTCACTTATTGAGGCGTTTTTTGCAACGTAAATCCCCATAGTACAGAATGGGGACCGTATTTACGTCGCGAAATATGTGCCACACTTTGTGACACGTATTTGAAACGTATTTCTGGATGTATTTGCGGACGTAAATACGTCCGTAAATACGCCCCGAAATAAGCCGTGTGAACATAGCCTAAGGCTATTTTCACACGGCTTAAACTGGGACGTATCTCGCCCCGAATTTCGCGCTGTACTGTGCAAAATACGGGGCGAGATACGTCCCAGTCAATACGGTAATCCACAGTTCTCATAGAGAACTATGAATTTGAGCGGGGAGAGAAGTGACATGTCAGTTATTCACGGTGTATACGCGGAGTGAATAATGATTGTCTATGAAGCCGGCGGGCTGCTGGTGCCCCCGCTCCCGAGCACACGGTGTTCTTGTGGGCGAAATACGTCCCGCAATTATTGCCGTGTGAACCTAGCCTAAAACTGACCTTCCTAGTTGAGAATTTGGAGTATTACATTTGTTGGTTCGATTAAACTCGCAAAATAGCCAGAAAAAGAGAACTTTCATGTGAAATTCGACAGGCTATTCTTGTGCTGAGAGATGAAGGCTATACCATGCGAGAAATTGCCAAGAAACTGAAGATTTCTTACAATGGTGTGTACTACTCCCTTCAGAGGAGAGCACAAACAGGCTCTAACCAGAGTAGAAAGAGAAGTGGGAGGCCCCGCTGCACAACTGAGCAAAGAGACAAGTACATTAGAGTCTCTAGTTTGAGAAATTGACGCCTCACAGGTCTTCAACTGGCAGCTTCATTCAATAGTACCCGTAAAACGCCATTCTACAGTGAAGAGGCAACTCTGGGATGCTGGCCTACAGGGCAGAGTGGCAAAGAAAAAGCCATATCTGAGACTGGCTAATAAAAGGAAAAGATTAATATGGGCTAAAGAACACAGACATTGAACAGAGGAAGATTGGAAAAAAGTGTTATGGAGACGAATCGAAGTTTGAGGTGTTTGGATCACACAGAAGAACATTTGTGAGAAGCAGAACAACTGAAAAGATGCTGGAAGAGTTCCTGACGCCACCTGTCAAGCATGATGGAGGTAATGTGATGGTCCAGGGTTGCTTTGGTGCTGGTAAAGTGGGAGATTATGTACAAGGTAAAAGGGATTTTGAATAAGGAAGACTATCACTCCATTTTGCAACACCATGCCATACCCTGTGGACAGTGCTTGGAGCCAATTTCATCCTGCAACAGGACTATGACCCAAAGCAAACCTCCAAATTATGCAAGAACTGTTTAGGGGAGAAGCAGGCAGCTGGTATTCTATCTGTAATGGAGTGGCCAGCGCAGTCACCAGATCTCAACCCCACTGAGCTGTTGTGGGAGCAGCTTGACTGTATGGTACGCAAAAAAGTGCCCATCAGGCCAACCCAACTTGTGAGAGGGGATTCTGGAAGCATGGGGTGAAATGTCTCCAGATTACCTCAGGAAATTACCAGCTAGAATGCCGAAGGCCTGCAATGCTGTAATTGCTGCAAAGGGAACATTCTTTGATGAAAGCAAAGTTTGAAGTAGAAAATTATTATTTCAAATAAAAATCATTATTTTTAACCTTGTCAATATCTGGACTAAATTTCTATTAATTTTGCAACTCAATTGATAAATAAAAGTATGAGTTTTCAGGGAAAACACAAAAGTATATATAGATATACTTTTTCAGCATTTTTGTGTTGGTATTTTTTGGTTGCTTTAGTATATTGCTCCCAATGCACATTCATGTTTATTAGTCTCAGGTTATATGTATTTGGTATTTTTGGCCATAAAGTTGATCCAAATCACATTCGTGGAGGAGGTGACATTTTAACACCCACAACTTCTGATCTTGCGATACATGATTCATTATGGGGCGAGCACCACTCTCTGATTTTGCACAAGTAAATCTCAGTCCAGCAGCACTGATGGTGAATTGACTGTTTGTAGTTCCTTTTTTGGCTATAGTACTTGCACATTATTGTATTGCCTACTGCAATTCATTATATTGTGTTATTATCAGATGGTATTGTTGATGAGGAGACAGAAAATCAAACACAGTGATTGTATTCCATCATATGAGGTGTTCTGATCCATCCCTTAATTATTCCGATGTAAAAAGAAAAGGACTATGTTTGCTTTTTACTATTGCTTCTTGTACTCTGAATGTTCCATCACTTTCTCCTGTTTTTTATCCTCTGTTCTGCCTGTGATGGTTTCTGAGTCTTATAACAGACACAGCTAGAAGGTCTTCATGATTGGCACACCACAATGGCAAGATTTATTGAGGAGAACGGTCTTTTTTACTGGCTGACATTTACTTTGCTATGAATACAGTTTGATTGAAAAGAAACTGTTGGTGAATGAGCATATATATGACCCACGCTGATCTCTCGGCCAGACTCGCACATATCTTTGTGTGGCTTGGCTCATGATATATATCTACAACTTCAATACGCTTTCTCAGTCGCAAGTGCTGGGCCAGGTCTGACCTTGGTACCAGTGTCTCCGAAGTGTCATTTGCAATTTCAAAAACGTCTCCATTTTCTAAATAGGGCACATGCCACCTTTCACTTTGTCCTTTTTAATTGCAATAGTTTGTGAATGCTACTTTTTTGTATATGTGTGACTGCATGCTTTTAGTAACTGCAATTTACTTTTAATAGATTATAGACTTTTTCTAATATACAGAAAATTAGAATTTTGCTTGTAGAACTTTCTTATATCAGGGGTCCCCTAAGTTTTGTATCTTGCGGTAGAAAGCGAGTGAAGCCCCATCCCTGTGTCAGGAGGGAGGGGGGAAAAATTATTACCAAGCAGACCTGCTGCACAGTACTTGTGTGCCTTACTGATTGCCCGCTCCATTGTCTGCCTGTGTCCTAATAGATTTATTACTAGCAGTACTGCATAGAGTTGGTGACCCATGGAGGCTTTGTTGGGGGAGTCACTAGCTCTTTAGTATTGCTGGCAATAAATCTATTAGAACATAGGAATGAAGCTGCACATACTGATTTACTGCATTGTCCTCTCTGCAGGTAAGGAGATGGGAGGTAGGTTTCAAGCGGTTCATTCCTCCCTTACAGTTCATAATGCATTTCTAGGCTCTGGATCTGTAGGTGTATCATACTTGATGGCCTGCACAAACTCTTCTATCCCACATCTAGTTATACTCACCTCAGACCTGTCACCCATCATTTCTGCCTAAAGAAATTAACATTAGATAGAGGCCTTATTGGTACCTGCCAATCTTTGTTTTTTTTTCACACTGTGCTTTACTGAGTGTTGGTGAATGAGCATCTATATCAGACCTGGGCATTATACGGCTCACGGGCCACATCCGGCCCTCTAATTAGCCATGACCGGCCCGCGTGAGATTTCCTGACATTACACACAACTCAGTAGTTCTCGGCGCCACCACCATCTGCCGACCGTTAAGGTCCCAAGTCGATACCTGTACGTTGAATGCTCCTCGCTCCGCAGAGTACTCCCGTGAGCCGCAAGCAGGCGGAGTACACAGTACAGGCGGCGTGAGAGTCTCATCACGCTGCCTGCGCGGCCTGATGACGTCATGCTGCCTATGCAGGAAGAAGATGGAGAACAGCTTCAGGGAGCGGGTGGAAGGCGAGTACGGTTTGTTTTTATTTTATTTTTCATTAGCCCCCTCTGCTGTGGGACATATAACGTGCCTGTATACCTACTGGGGAACCTATATAGCTGCTGGGGGATGTATAACCTGCCTATATACCTACTCTGGGACCTATAACCTACCTATATATCTGCGGGGGGACACATAACCTACCTATATACCCGCTGAGGGACCTATACCCTGCCTATATACCTACTGGGGAACTCTTTTATCTACACTGGGGGACATATAACTTACTGGGGCACTCTATTACCTATATTTGTGGACATATAACTTACTGCGTTGTCAAGACGCTAACGGTTGTTAAACTGGTTGTTAAGGCCTCAAGTGGAATGTTAAGAACTTGGCAATCGACTCTGGTGTCTATAGTATATAGGTATTGGGTAGAACTGAGTTAAATATATTAGTCTGACCCTATAAAGCCATTCCAATTTCTCATGTAGCCCCATGGGAAAATTAATTGCCCACCCCTGATCTATATGATCCAGGCTGATCTTTCAGACAGACTCGCACATCTTTGTTCATTCCTATGTTCTAATAGATCTATGCAGCCAGAGAGCTCAAAGTGAATATATCAAACTGATTCATAGGTTCCCATTTACTGCGTGGCGGCCATACGTATATTTCTTCTATTAGAGTGAAACATAATATTAATAATCACTATGATCATAAAAATAACCCAAATAGCTGTATGATAGTACAGCAATTATGTGGAAAAAAAAACCCAACAAAATTAATAGGTATATAACGATATCATGTACAGGACCTCAGGAATAGTTCAAAAACATAAAAAAATACATTTTTATTGCATTAAAAACAATTATAGTAATGATAACAGAAAGATATAAGGAAAATTAACATGGGGGAAAATGGATAGAAAAAAAAACAGTTTACAAAAATGTGGAAAAAGAAATCTTTTCATTGTCCATAGGGCGAATAAGTTTGTAGCTTGACTTGCATTCAACTTGCTCTAAACGTTGGGACAGATCACCCCCTCTCATACCTAAAGAGACTTTACTAATTCCCCGGTGACGTAAAAAATATCAATTAGGGATTTCAAAAAACTGTCTTGCCACTGGTTTCAATTTAGATATCAATTCAGACTGATAACACTGAAGCTTGGATGCAGAGCGTAGCTCTCTCAGATGTTCTTGGATGCTGATTTGCTATTCACGAGTTGTCTTTCCTATGTAAATGAAATTACATGGACATGTAATGTAATAAATAACTCCTGAAGACTTGCAATTTATGTAATGAACAATATTAAACTTCTTTTGCCCATCTGATGACTCAGACGTATCCCCATTTTGGACCATGAGATTCAAAAATATATTTGGGTTAGTGACTCCTCACCAATAAATCACCCATTGTTTTGCTTCTCCCTGCAACAATACAATTTATTTCAGGTAGAAGTTTACTCTGATCAAGATCAGTCATTAGTCATTCAGATCAGTCATTAAAACAGACCAATACTTTTGGAATACTGACCTCATATTTTTCCATTGCGTATTATTATGATTTGTAACAATCAAAATTTCACCAGAAGTTGAATCCCGAACCCAAAGAATTAACAATTTAGATCTTTCAGAATTACTCGCTCTCCTATATCCAGCTTCAGTATGCTTCTCTTCATAGCCTCTTTGTCTGAAACGATGACGTAGAAGTTTCGCCTCATCTTCAAATGCTTGCAGAGCATCGCAAATGCTTCTGGCCCTAAGAAATTGGCTTTATTTAGGTCTGTACAGAGAACGACAGAGCAATTGTCATTAAAGGGGTTGTCTCACTACATTGTTTCATCTTACCTCAGTCCTGTTTTCTTGGTTTCACTTTGAATTCAGTGGCGTGTTTACTGGCTTCAAGTAGGCTGTGGTAGAAGCCAGGTCTGTAGCTATAGCAACCAGTGTTGCCACCCTATCATGAGAGTAAACAGGTCTGTAGCTATAGCCCCCTGAGGAGCTGATGCAGCCCATACAAGAGGGGATATCTAGGAATAGGTAGGACACTGTTAATGGAACATTTTGCAAAGTGATTTGTTTCTGCAAGATTTTTAAATAAAAAGCAACCCTTGTATGAGAAAACCCCCTTTTAAACCCCTTTTGTTGACTACATGCAGAAAAAGAAAGCAGCTGAGTAAATGGGGTTTATTTTCCCCACCCATTCAATATTTTTATTTCTTTATCACAACTCGAGGAGGGCAACATTTTATATGCCATTTGTAATTGCACAGGACTTTAATATTTAATTATATATATATATATATTATTATATATATATATATATATATTTTTTTTAAAAAGAAAGTGTTTAGAATTTTGGGTTTTTTTAAAAAAAAAATCCCCCCTTTAATGTGGAAAGAAGCTGACAGATCAAGCTTTCATTTAGATTTGTAGTTATTTAAAGCTTTTAAGGTAACTTTTCGGTAATGTCCTGCAATATCTGTTTATGCAATCTTTATCCTCCAGTATGACAACAGGGCTGCCTACTGGAAAGTACAGGAGCATTCATTGGTGTGTATTCACTTTTATAAAATGGCTGCCTGTCTATCGGTGATGTATAACATGGTTACCTGGGGCCGTGCGCGGCCTGATGAAGTGTGTGCAGTGACTCTGGATGTAACCGATTTGGTGGGTTGCACGTTTGCTGTTCCTGCACCTCTTATTTAGGCTCCAAGTTCTTGATATTGTTTCATAACTCATCCTCTTAAGGTAGAATTGATAGCACTTGAGATTTAAATAACAGCAGTTTGTCTGCTAACATTGTCAAGAAGTGGGAAGCATAAATTTGAAATTCTGTGCATATATTGAGCACCCTTTGGGATAATGGCTCAAGCTGCTGGAGGAAAAAAAAACAAATTAATTTAAGCTCAGTGTAGGTACCTAGCCTTTTCAAACAAATTGAATTGAGGTAAAGGCCTCTTTGCTGCACCTTGAAATTCACACTGACATACATGCTTGAATTTGATTATGAGATGCTTGAAGGCATACAGCTTGTTGATTATTAAAGTACGAAAACAGAATGGCAATACGCAAAGATGTGATTTCCCAAAGTGTGTGTGTTCCAGTATAATCTCGACTTGCTATTTACATCTCAAACATCTGTATGCAAGTTGATTTTTACTTTTAATGAATCTATCTAGTGACATTTATCATCACTGGATAAATGACTGCAGTTAAAAAGTGTAACCTATATTGTGGGAAGGAGGTAAACTGGAAAGCTGAAAAGTGTTTCATTTGTTCATAGGTCTAAAATATGGAAACTGTGTCTAGATAATAAGCACTCTGCATGTTCTTGCTAAGCTGTGTCTGAACCTCGGCCTTGAGATTTCGGGAACCTGAATGACTATTCAGTCACTTAGGTCCTGTTCTCATCTGTGTTAAGTGCGCTGCTCCAGTTTGTTCAAAATATTCAAGGCAAATGTAGAGGGTAAGTATAGGTAACCCAATAATACCAATAGATACAATTTAGGTCTTGAAAATATTAATACAGATCACTGGACAAGACCATAAAACATAACTTTTAATAATCTCTGATAAAGATTGTTCAAAAACTACATTAACCCAAAGAGAAACCTATCCTAATATGCCTATAAATAATGTGGAAAACGTCGTCCTAATAAAGACAGCCCCACTGGAACTAAACGTCTTTACCCAAATGCCCCTTCAAATAGTTGGGTAGTCACCACCAAAAAAAAATAAAAGTGCATATATACAATGTGTAATAAAATCGATGCATCACCACATAGACATAGTTGTTTTTTTTAAAAGTGTTTATTTTTGAAGACATTTTGGTTTTATAAACATCAATTCCTTTAAAATGAAAATAAAAACCCATGAATACTACATATTATACTGTTTGGCCGTAATTTTGCCAACCCAAGTTGCCGAATTAAATATTGATCTATTCAGATGTTTAGTTGGCAAGACACGCCCCTAATAAACAGTTTTTTAAGCTTAAACTCAACTGTTCGTTCCCTTCAAAACCATTACCCAACCCACTCATTTTTTTAAGAAGTGCACACCGCAAACAATTCTTTTTTTCCGACTAAGGGCCCCCCCCCCCCCCCCCCTCCCCCCCCCCCTAATACACAATTTTGAGAAACACTAACCCCGCCTGCAAAGCGATCAGGCGCCCCAATATATCCAAAATTTTGCCGGTACCCCCCTGCCTAAAGGTAAAGTATACATAGCTAGGTCTCCATTATAATTGCTTCCACTGTCCAGAGATGGCCCCCCCCCCCGGAGGCTTCCAGTTTAGTAGTTGTTTTGCGGGCATAGAAAATGAGATTGAATAGTGTCGCTCAGCTGAGTCTGAACTAATCACCCACCAGACCTGTAGATAACCTCCGGAGCCACACGCTGGAGTCCAAGTTCTCACTCAAGAACTATGAAAACCGGACCAAAATGTTCTAATCCTCGGGCACATCCTCCATATGGTATAGGGGCCTCTCGCATTATTCATCTGGTGACATGGGCTTCCCTTTTCCCCCATCAGGGCAATGCGTAGGTTAAAATATACCCTGTGTAACCTTTTTTAATTGTATCAATGATCCCTAGCACTAATTCTTGGACCTCCATGCGTGCCAGCCTTCCCAAATGATGAGGTCCATTCGGAAGTCCCCAACCACTTTCGAAGGCCTTTTTATAGGAGACGGCTGAAACTGCATTATGGTTTATAAATGTGACATGGTTTTTTTTGACCCTCACGTCGAGCCCCCTCCCCAAAGTCCCACACCCCAGTCGGATGGGCCCCCCCCCCCAAAAATTGTTTGAAAAAGGCATGAGCAACGGGGAAAATTGAAAAGGGACCCTTTTGAAATTTGGATATTCGCCAGCTCGGGAAAAATCAGGAAATTTCCCACCCACATATAATTGCCCAAGATATTTAATCCCCTTTTTTTCGGCGTTTCAAAGTCATCATGACCCAATTCGGGAAGCCTTCCTTTGCCCCAATAAGGGCATGTAGGGGACCAGCCTCCCCTTTTTTCCCCACCATAAAACAACAAATTTCTTCCATACTGAAAAACTGTTGCCGCCATAGGGGCAGTGTAATCCCGGATGGGTATTTCCCCTGTTGTACACTAAATTAGAAGTCCCCTCTATGACCCCACCAAGGCTGCCTCAAGTGCCCCCGCTGGAATTGTGGTCTGCTGCAATCCCCCTCCTGCATAAGAAAGTGGACCGGGCGTAGTAGATGAAAAAACCCGGGGGAGCGCAAACCCCTCCACCCTCTAGAGAGCCTCAGTGATTTTTCCCTATCCTAGGGGTATACCCGCCAGAGGAAGCAAAAAATTGTGTTCCAAAGACTGAAAATGGCCTGAGGAATAACAATAGGAGCCGCCCTATACAAGTACAGCGCTTAGGCAAAAGGCCCTTTAAAAATATTGATCCGACCCACAAGAGGAAGCGGTAATGATTTCCCAATTTGCCGGGTTTCCTAGTCATTTTCGGTCACTGAATGACAAGTTAAGTCCAAGAACTTCTGCACATTTTAGAATCTGTATGGAGAAAGTGAATTGTTCTCCCAATCTCCATTGAATCTTGAGGAAACATCCTCGTGGGGTTGTCCACTCAAATAGCACTGATTTTTGCCCAGTTCACTTTTCCCCAGAGAAGGCCCATAGGGTTTACTAATCTGAAGGGCATCAAAGGAATCTCGAGGGTTCCCCGGGGTACACAATAGATATCAGCATACAGGACTTTTTCCCCGTTATCCCTGTATCCCCACCCTTCTATAACGGATTATTATTTATCAAAAATTGAAAAGGGGGTTAATTGCAGGCAAACATAAGGGGGATAGGGGACACCCCTGCGAGGCCCTTCCCCCAACTGAATTTGTAGAATAACCCGTTCCCCGCACTCTCCCCTTTGGGCTTCCGATATGGATTGAAGCCATCAAAGGGAATCTGCGGGGAAAACCCCAGGGTAAAAAAAAAACCCCCCAAAATAAATTTCCCCACTCTAGGGTCGAATCTTTTCATTATCGAGTGGACGCAATCACCCTATGCCCCGCGTTTCAGGGGTTCCTGTAATTTTGTAAAAAGTTCAAAGTTTCATTTTGTAGTTTTTCCCGGGATAAACCCGGTTTGGGTCCATCCGACAATAGAAAGAATCATAGAATTAAGTCTCGCGCCGGGACTTTGGCTGGTTTTTTGCGTCAATATTGAAAAAGTGAAATAGGTCGGTAAGTTTGAAGGCTCAGCGGTTTTCCCCTCTTTTGTGATGACTTATTGTTCCCTGTTGTGATAAGGGCTTTTGCCCTACCTAAAAAAAGTGTTTTCTGAAGACCCCCCACCAATCGGGGGTTGAAAGCTCTTCCCATGTAACAAAAAAACCTTCCCCCCGGGATCCCATCCGGGCCCGGAGCTTTATTCCCGGCCTCAGACTAATTGCTTTCGGGACTTCATCCTCCGTAATGGCCCCCAGCCAAATTTTCCCTTTTCTCATTGAAAAACACTGGCATTAAAATTCCCCCTATGAAATTTTAATCTTGTGTCAGTGTTTTTAGCTTAGAGGAATATAACGTCTTTAAAATCTGCGAACGGGACGGCTATTCCCCAGGGGCCGTCCCTTTTCCCCCCTTAATTTTAAAAAATCCGTTGGGGGGTCCGGGGCCCAAAACCCCCTCCCCCTTTCCCCCCCCCAAAATTTTTTTTTTTCCCGTTTTTGCGTTTTTAAAAAGGGGTTTTTTTTTTTTTCCCCAATCCCCTTTTGTTCTACAGGTTACTCCGTTATTCGCCTCTGCTTGGGCCAGCTCCCCTTCCAATTCCTTAAAGCATTAAGGGGTCTATGTGTGCTTTGGTTTATGAGGGTCCCCCTAGTCACAGCCTTCAGGGCGTCCCAATTATCAAAGGGTAGCGATCCCTCATTTTTCCCAATAAATGACTTACCCTCCCCGGATTTCCCTCCCGGGAAAATTCCTTTGGGCCCCCCTTTTTGTCCCCCCAAACCCCCCGCCCTTTCCGGGCTCCCAAAAGCTGGCCCCCCGGGAAACCCCCGCAAAACAGTTATTAAAGGGGGGGGTGGGTGTTTCTTTTTTCCCCCCCCCGTCAGGCAAACAGACATGCCCCTGTCCCTTTAAAAAGGTTTATGTGTTGGTCTTGGGGTGGCGGGGGATATCCCCCCCAGGGTTGCGTTAATTATCCCCGTCAAGGGGTAAACGTTTGTAAATTCCAAAAAAAGTTTTGGGGGGGAAAAAACCCCTGGTTTCCCTCCCTGATTTTAGGGAAATTTTACCTACCGGGGTCTGGGAAAAAAAAAGGGGAGGTTTTTTCCCCAAAATTTGGGGTTAAACTAATTGAAACCCTTGGACCAAAACTTCCTTTCCTTTTTAGGGGGGGTTTTTTTTTTCCTTAATGGGGTTTTTTTTCCTAGTCGGGTTATTTCCCAAAATTGAAAAAAACTTTTTTTTGTTGGCCCGGGGCACCTCCTTTAAAAGGCCTTTGGGTTTCCCTCTCTTTTGGGGGAGCCCCGCCCCCATAAACCCCCCCAAAACCCCCACCAACCCCCAATTTTTCCCCGTTTTCCCCCCCCCCCCCCGGGGGGGAACAAAAATGGAGAGCGAACCTTTTCCTTTTTAAAAAAAACCCAATTTCACCCATGGTGGAGGTACGGAATTTAAAAAAAAAAAATTAAAAATAAAAAGTAGCCCCCCCCAGAAAAAAACTAAAGGGTTAATTGGTTGAATAGAAATTCCCTTCCCCCAAAAGGCTTCGGGATTGGGGTTTTAAAAAAGGGGTGGGCTGGATTTAAAAAACAAAAACCCAAAAAACCCAAAAAACCCAAACTTTTATAAGCCACCCAAAAAACCCTCCCAAAACTGGGAAAAGGCGGGCGGGGGGGTTTTTCTTGGTTTTAAGCCCCTTGCTTTTTGGGTGGTTTGGTTTTGTTTTTTTTGATTTGGATTTAAGGGGGTAAAATGGTCGTCCTTTCCGCGGGGATGACCTTTTGGGTGTGTTTTTTTTGGTAGTTGTTAGGGGGGGGAGGTTTTGTTTTTATTTTTTTTGGGTGGTGGGGGTTTATTGGTTATGTGGGGTGCGGGGGGGGGGGGGGGGGGTGGTTGGTGGGGGGGGTTCAGTGAAAAAAGGGGATTTGGTTAGGGGGGAAAGTTTTTTTTAAATTTTTGGAGCACCCCTGCTCGCGGGGGAAAAGGGGGGGGTTTGGGTTGGGTTTTTGTTAAAGTTTGGGGGTTTTTTTTTGGGAAATTGGTTTTAACCTTGGTGGGGGGGGCTTTCCCCCCAAAAAAAGGCCCGGGCCCCACCAAAGCCCCCCAACTTTTTTTTTTATATTTTTTTTTCGGGGCTGGCAGGGGAAGGGGTTATTTTTTTTTATCCAGTGGGGTTTTGAGGGGGTTTAGTTTGGGAAAAATGGACTGAAATGTGTTGGGGGGGGGTTTTTTGTGGGATAGGGAAACCCCCCGGGGATTTTTTTTTAGCAAAAATTAGATTCGTTGGTTGGTTGGGGTAGAAATTTAGGGTTTGGGTTTATAAAGGTTTTTTTGTGTGAAAAGGTTTAAATTTTTGGTTTTAAATCCGGGGGGTTTTTGGTTTTTTAAAAAAAACTTTTAAAATTTTTAAAGCAAAGTGATTTTTTTGGGGGAGGGGATAAGTGGTTGGGGAAAATTTTTTGAAATTTTTTGAGGTAGAGAAAGGAGGTTTTTTTTTCTTGGGGTTTGTTTTTTTTAGGTAATTTCCAAAAAAGGGGGGGTCAGGGTTGGGGGAATAAAAGGGGTTTTATTTTGCCCCCTTTTTAGGTCCATGAGGGCCCGGAAAAAGTGTTTTTTGGTTTTTTTTTGGAATCCTTTGATGTTTTAGAGTCAGGTCCCCGTAAAAGGGGGGTTTTAAATGCTTGGGGAAAAAAAACAAGGGGACAATTTCAGGGGAAGGAAACAGGGGAGCCAAAAAAAAAAAAAAAAAAAAAGGGGAAGAAACAGAAAAATTGGGTTTTTTGGGGGGGGGAAAAAAAAAAAAAAAAAAATTTTTTTTTTTTTACCTAAAAAAAGGGGGGGGCAAGGGAAAAAATTTTGGGGGGGGAATTTGGGCAGTTTTAAAAATTTTAAAACGGATTTAAAAAGGAGGGGGGGTTAAAAAAGAATTTTATCAGAGAATTTAAAAATTGTGTTTTTTCTTTTCCATGTAAAAATTGAAGTCTGGAAGGGTTTTTTTCTTTTTTTTTTTTTGGTTTTGGGGGTTTTGTGGGTTTTTTGTGTGTTTTTTTTGGGGTGGTTTTTGGTTTTTGATTAAATTTTTTTTGTAAAAAAAATTTTTGGGCCCCGCATGTTGGAAAAAAGGTTTTTTTTGTTAAAAAAAAAATTTTTTAGGTTTTTTTTTTTGGGTTGATGGGTTTTTTTTGTTAAAAATTAAAAATTTTTTAAAATCCGAGGGGAAAAAATTTTAAAATTTTTGGGTTTTGTTTTTTTTGTAAAAAATTTTGGGGGGAAAAAATAAAAACACGGGTTTTTAAATTTATTTTTAATTTTTTTGATTTCTGTTGGGAAAAGCCAGAAGGTTTTTTAAAAAAATTAAAACCCCCTTTGTTGGGCCCCGCGGAATTAAAATTTTTCCTTTTTTTATGGCAGCAAAGGGGTTTTTTTATGCAAAATTTTAGGCTGCACCAAAGCGGCCCCTATATTTTTTTTGGGCTTTCGGCGCAAAAGAACCATAACCCCAAAACAATTTTTTTTAAATTTTTTTCACCCAAAGGTCCTTAAATTTTTAATTTTTAGCATTTTTTTTAAGGAAAAAGGATTTTGGGGTGATTAGGGGGAGGGGGGGATTGGTCCAATTTTTAAAAAAATTTGGGGGCCCCTGGGCCCTCCTTGTGGAAAACTTTTTTTTCTTTTAAGTTTTTTTCCGCCTCCATTCTTCCTAAGGGTATGTTCACACATGCAGAATCATGGGGTGTAATAATGGAATATTAAGCCTCTGGGATGTGGTTGCCCAAAGCAGGGCGTTACGGTATGTTCACATGGCGTCTTGCATCCGTGTGAACATCTGCTTTTCTGATGCGTCTCTGGGTCCATCAGAACGAACCCGGAGGCGCATCTAACAATTAGCAGTGAGTTTATCACTGCCGGCAATAAGGAACACGCAGCAGCGTTCACATGAGAGATCACCGCTGCGTGTTTGCATCGTTCATGTCGGGTCTGTCTTGCGGATGTGACCAAAGAATTGCATGTCATTTCTTGGATCGCATCTGCAAGACGAACCCGACAAGCGTGATGCAAACACGCAGCGGTGATCTCTTATGTGAACGCTGCTGCGTGTTCCTCATTGCCGGCAGTGATAAACTCACTGCTAATTGTTAGATGCTAGCCCGTTCTGAGGGACCCAGAGACGCATCAGAAAAGCAGATGTTCACGCGGCGGCAAGATGCCGTGTGCACATACCGTAATGCCCTGCTTTGGGCAACCACATCCCAGAGGCTTGATATCCCATTATTGCACTCCATGATTCTCACTAGGAATATCTGGAAAAAATGCCATAAGGTATATGCTCTATGTTCGGAGGCCTCTTCTGTGACGACCTTTCTCTTCCACCATTGTTTATGGGCGGAGTAGCTAATGAGAGGCTGAGACTGTGGTTGGATTGTAAGCTATTTCAGTTTGCAGACCTTGGGGATCACCGAAAGTTAAAACTGAAAACCTTTGTTGTCTTGCGATCTTGTCATGATTTGCCTTCCTCTGCCGCTTATTCTTATTTATGGATTAATCATTTTATACGTTCTATTTTAAAATCTGAACTGGTCATTTGCCATGCAGGCGTTTGATCTAACATTTTAATATCGGCAGTATATCAGCTGTTAATTGCCCCGCGCCCAGACTCGTCTGAAGTACACGCTTACATGACTAAATGGGAGGAGTATCTGGAGCCCCCTATATCCAGTAAAACATGAAGAGTGATCAGGAAACAAGCAGCTCATACTTGTTTATCAGTGCAAAACAAGGAAAACCAATACAAAATCCTTCTGATTTGGTATCATACCCCAGCTTTATTGCCCAGATTGAAGCGGATATTCCGGATTGCTGCTGGAGATGTGGGGATCCCGAGGCTACTCTCCAACACTTCTTCTGTGACTGTAGAGGGGTTTAACCACTTTGGTAGGTAGTACAATCCCTGGTTTATGATCTTAAGCAAATTAAAATCCCACTTACACCACAGTTTTTTATTCTTAATATCCCATATTCCCACTGTGGGGTAAACTTGGGAAACTTTTCTTATATTCTCTGACAGCTGCCAAATGCCTAATGGCTAAATTCTGGAAACAAACCTCCATCCCAACCAAAACAGACTCCATCCCAAACAAAGCAGACAGAAGCTCTCATCTTAAGGAGGTTAGACGCATGGAGTACCTTACAGCTATGGCACATAACAAAATGGACCCTTTTAATGCTATTTGGAAATCATGGGATGATTACTGCATTAGGCTATGTTCACACGGCTTAACTGCGGGGCGTAATTTCGCCCCGCAATTACGCCGTGTGGCCGCAGCGGGGGAGTGAGCGGGGGGCCGGCACTTCACCGGCCCATAGACAGTCATTGCTAGAGGCGCGTATACGCCGCTAGAAAGTGACCTGTCAATTATCAACCCCCTCGGCGTATTCGCCGAGCAGGGAGAGGAGACGTAATGCATAGTTCTCTATGAGAACTGTGGATTACCGTAATGAATGGGCCATTTTCAGCCCGTAATTTGCACACTTCGGTGCGCAATTACGGACCGAAATACGGCCCATTTTAAGCCGTGTGAACATGGCCTAACAAGAGAGGCCTTTGTTTTCCTGAAGGAGGGGTTTGCTGGGACGGATTCAGCCCGTAATTGGCGCACTTCGGCACGTAATTACGGACTGAATTACGTCCCAGAATAAGCCGTGTGAACATGGCCTTAGTCATGACATATAACACATGCTGGAAATTACAATAGACTGCTAGTCCTTCCTTGGAGATTCTTTCCCCCTCTTGTGTCTTGTCGTTGTTCTCCCCCTGTCTTTGATGCTTAAGATTAGACTACTTTATAATTTTGTCATTTGCCAGTATGATGTACTGCGTGTGGTTATTTCGAGGCGTTGTACTACCTCATATGCATTGAGCCCGGTTATCAGTATTTGATTTTTCAAACTAAAGGGATGTGATTTCTTCCGTCTTTCTCAGTTTCTTTATGAAAATATTATGCACAATTTCACATATTATGCTAATGACTTGTTAATTGACTGTCATTGCTTTGTTTCTTATTAAAAAAGTTTCTTCAGTAAAAAACTACAGTTA
Organism: Phyllomedusa bahiana; assembly: GCA_025379985.1. Classification (NCBI taxonomy): domain Eukaryota; kingdom Metazoa; phylum Chordata; class Amphibia; order Anura; family Hylidae; genus Phyllomedusa; species Phyllomedusa bahiana. The sequence goes on along the minus strand of JAODAL010000821.1, from coordinate 46,942 downwards.
AAAAAACCAAAACAAAAACTGCAGCTTTGTGCCCTGCTGTATAAACCCTTCAATTACCAATGCCCCGTTAACAGGCTTAACTAGGAGTAGCAGAGTTCAAATGTCAGTCACTGCTGTAGAATCAACAGCAGCCTGAACAGGAAGTGGGAGCCTTAAAGATTACCTATGACCTCCACATAAAATATAATAGTAGATGAAATTATGATTTTTTTCCAATACATGTCATTAGCAAATCAGAGGGCTCATTACAGGGGACAGATTTTAGTCTTGCTTTCTTAGCAGAGTTCCGTAGATAGCAGGGATTCTTTCTGTTGTGAGATACCAACTGTGCAGGGGGATCTGAGGATATAGCTGCTGTACAGGGTAATCAGAGTCTGTCACTACATACACTGCAGGAGGCACAGCACATTGACGACATAGTGTGCCAGAGTTTACAGGCATCTACATTACACTACTGCTAGTGTTATATCCAGTACAGAAATAGCAGCCCAGAGTTTGTGTGCTTATGATGTAGACTTCCTGGCTCCCCCTTTCACAGTGGGCTCTTCTAGCCCAGAAGCAGTTACTTTGACACATCTGTCAATATAGTGATCCATCAAGCTGTCATGTACCGACTTGGCCCGACTTCAGAGCTGTTTTAAAGGCCAGCACTTTTTTTTTTTTTTTAAAACTGAATTACAGGTGATAGGGTTTGATTTTCTTAAAGAACCATATTTAAGGAAGTGTTTGTATTTTAGTCTCGTGTTACTTCATGAGGTTTCCCTGGTGGTGATAGGTCCTCTTTAAGCTGACTGTGATACAGCATGGTGAGAACGCCCCTTTAGGCATGGTTCACACGGCTTTTTGCCAACGTAATTGCAGGGACGGATTTCGCCCCGCAATTACGCCGGCTGCCGTGCAGCGGGGGCGGGGGGCCGGCAGCTCACCGGCCCATTAGACACTCATTGTTCATGGCGCGTACATGCCGTAAATAATGTGCATGTCACTTTCTCCCCTCCCGGCGGATTCACCGAGCTAGAAGAGGAGACGGAATCCATAGTTCTCTATGAGAACTGTGGATTACCGTAATGACTGGGACGGATTCCAGCCATACTGCAGCGCAAATACGGCGCGCAATACGGCTGGAATCCGCCTCGGAATAAGCCGTGTGAACGGCCCCTTAATGTAATGGATTCGGTTATGAATTGTCATTATCACATTGTCATGGCTTAAATTAAAAACACCTATGTTTTTCCTCTGTTTTCAGAACCTTTGATTTGGATCTAATGGATTTCGTAGTGGCTAAAGTTGCTATATCTGTAAATGTATGGCTACATCACAAAGAGAAGCATTCTAGGGCTGAAATATCAGGGTATTTACTCCTCTTCCCATACAAATAGCAGCAACCCCTTGCCCCTGGTTGCAAGATCTATAGGATAGATAAATCTATATTATAGCTAGTATTAATAGATTAGTGAGTTTCCACAATACTGATGCCAATGTACTGGAATATATTCAAGTTTGACTTAGAAATGCATATGATACAATCATTCATTTTGCAGTGTCATGACCTCCCCAATGAATTATAATAAATTTCACTTTACATTTCCTTTTTTCACCCATTTCTATTGCTATTGTTTGTGTACCCTCCAAATGAATTAGTATGAAGTGTATACTTTACAGCAAGTAGCCCTTATGTCTTTTACTGAGTTATCCGCACAGCTGTGTTAAGGGTCCCAAAAAAGATCCATTTAATGACGTTAGAAATTTTGCCAGCACTGTACCAAGGAAACAGATTTGCAGTCACAAGGACTAATACCTGCCCTTTTGCTTAAGAGAATGCTTTTAGTGTCCTAAATATTGTTGGATGTGGGTCCTGTATTGTAGCATAGAAGGTTATTCGCCCTGATTTGGTTATTGTTCAGCATGTCAATGCTCTGCGATTCACACACAGGCCGGGAAGTTACAGAACATTTTGTTCTATGAAACATTTGACAATCTTTTGTGAGATTATCTGTAAGGTTTACGCTAGAAGGTTGACACTCGACAATAATTATTGTTACTGATAGAAATAATTTGCTTCTGTTAAAACTTACTAATACTTTAAACATATGGCCAAGGCTGGCCTTAAAGGGACAGTCCAGTGTCATAGCAATGTGTTGTTTTTTTTTTAAATTAGCGGCTGCATGTGGACTTGAATTTGTCTATGTGCAGCTACCAGACCACCTGACCCTTCCTTTATTGATAGGGGCTTCTTTTCGACATGTCTAAACCAGTGTTGATTCATATGATTTGTTTACTATGGAAAACAACATTTTTAAGTACAGTTTTATCTTTGCCTCAATTCTTTATTTTATTAAATTGCAGCGTTTTTGGAATATATAGCTCAGAAATGAAAATTACAACTTGCAGCATAAAATGGAGGCTATAGGACTCCACATATGAAATGCATTTGATGTCCTTTTATGTAATGTGATTTCTCTATATCTGTAATGAAATTACCATGATTTAATATTAATGGGGGTCTTTGTGCTGAGAACCATAGTTATTTTACAGCCAAAGGGTCCATGGTTCTTTGTAAAGTGCCAAAGCTATTTGGAAATTTGGGAAATGCATGTACTGCCCTTGTCCCTTGAGTCTGGAATTTGCACAACCAATGTTAGGTGAAAAGGTCTAATGCCTCCCACTGAATCTGGCGCGCTCTCTGCTCTTTGTTTGCATACTGTGGGCACCATCAGTGGCTTCAAGTGTCTCATGCCGGTCTGTTTGCATCACCACCCAGTGATGGGAGTACTGATGCTGGTGAGGTCAGTGATAGGCTTGGCTAGATTAGTGGCAAATTAAAAAGGGAGTACTTTTTTTTTTTATATAATTGGTTACTTGTGTGTGTTGGACATCCCCTTTATGCTCTTTTCAGGGTTTGCCCTGAATAGTAACAACCTTAAAGGGGTTTTGCCATGATCTCATCTCATACCACCTGCATCCAGCTCTTCAGCTCTGTGTGCTCAGAAGGGGGAGTGTGTGATTTGTTTGAATTGCATATCATGTGACCCAGCAGGATGACATCACCAGGCCTTTCCTCTCTCTAGTCAAAGAAAGGTCTGTTTATGTACAAAGCTGTGAGTAGCCGAGAGGTAAAGTTTTTGCCTACAGGCACAAGGGTACTTGGTTCAAATCCCTGCAGGAACCAAACCTGTGTTGTTTTTTTCTCTTTATCAATGCACAGACCTCATTGAGGTGTTTTTTTTTTTATTTTTATTTGCACTGTTTGGCTAATTACTAAGGAGCACAGAGGACGGGAGTAGAATGACAGCAACTGGGATTTGAACACTCAGTAGCTTCCTGAGAGGAGAAGTCGTGTCTGAGCATCTCTGACCAGGACTGAGGAGCTCTCAGCCCTGGTCGTATCCCCTGGAGACGAGCTGTAAACAATGGATCACTAAAGCAGCAGCTAAAACAAAAACGGTGCAGAATTTTTAATAATAATGAATGGTGAAAATGTTTGTTATTTAATTTGCAAGCTTCTCACATCAATTTTACTTTGTGGCAAAACCCCTTTAAGGGCATGTAGTACATCTTTTTGAGACTAGCACCATGGACAGCAACTTAGCAGCAAGAAAAAGTGAAGAATTTCAGTCTTTTAAAACTAAATTACTTAGCAGAAAAGTCATTGTGAAATATGAATGAACCATTTTATTACGTTCTTTACAGCACTTAGTGTAGAGGCTTGTGTTTATGGATTTTATACAGCCTTTATTGACTATATAATGACTATAGCAAATTATTCAGGTTTGTCGGTGGAGATGTCCATGCCCAAGTTGGCTAAAAGAAAAGTAAGAGTACAGCAAGAATGGGAAAAAATAGAGCAGTGAACTGCAGCTTGTTGTATAGCTCATTTCCATATCTGATTTTCCCAGGCAGCATTGCATGGCATATAAGTCTCCCTACGCCTTTATGGTGTATTTCAAGGAGAGAAACCATTTCCCTCCAGATCGACTTTGTTGTGGAACTACACAACCATAAAAGCTGCAGACTGGTATCATGCCGAGACTTGTGATTTCTCAACAGCTGTAGAGCTGCAGAGTGCTGACTGCTACAGAAATCCTATACGACCTTGTTTAACATTGTAATGGCATAGCAGTCAAACTTTAATAGAAACAACCCAGAAAGACTGTGGTGGGGAATGTCTTGGGTTACTGGCTGCTTGAAGTTGTCCAGTTTAGGAATTATGGAATCATATAGGCATAACTTACAAGATGCTGTGAAACCTATAGACAGATACTACCCTGTTTCCCCAAAAATAAGAGTGTTTTATATACATTTTTGCCCCTAAAGACAAGCTAAGACTTGGGAAGTCTTATTTTTCCATGAACACAAATTCACATTTATTGTTGAACAAAAATCAGTATGTGTTAATATACTGTAGTATCACCAAAATCAGCATAAGCAGCCAAACTCTGAATTGCATAAAAAAAGCACTATGTCTTATTTTCGCGGGATGTCTTATTTTTGAGGAAACAGGGTAGATTTGGATTAAATATACCTGGTCAGAGTACCACAAATGTGCTTCATTTGCTTTACATAGAAAAATAGAGCTGGCTGCTACCATTGGTAAACTTCTGTGGCTACATTATGATTCTCAAATGTATGTTTTGTAATTTAACACTGAAATTGTCCTTTAATTGGGTTGTTCGGTTTAATTCAAATACTGGCAACACACTTTTCTATATGAATCTTTACTTTGCATCAAAAATATCAATACCTTGTAATGCCTTCAGGCTTCCCACACACTTTCACAACCACTTTCCTTGGAAGCATGCACATCCTCTTCTGAGGTATAGAAAAAAGTTCATCATGACAGTATCTGATCATTAGACTGGAGGAGTAGAGGAGCTCTATGTAGCAAGGGTTGGAGTTCCTTGGCAGTCATTCGTAGGATCTCCAGATGTGGGTTGCAGGTGACAACTAGGGGCACTCGGGCTTCCTCCTGCATCTCTTTGTATGTGAACAGACTGTCTCTGTTGATTGCTGTTTAAAAGGAGGTGCTTGTCCAGGTCTGTTTCTTGTATGGTATAAACTGACTGTATTTAATAGATTGTGTGTTTGGGGTAGAAGCTGAAACACCTAATTCAAAAGTCTCCAAAATAATGGCTGTGACCCATAGGCAACAGGTCAGGCTGTAGACTGCTTATGTAAGAGCATTCATGGTATAGATAGTTTGCCAACTCTATTCTACTGCAGGGAGGGACAGAGATCATCAGTTGGCAAATAGACTTTTGTCATCAGCAGCATTTCCACAAGTTAAAGGGGATGTATCACTTCTTCAGTTCCTGTGTTTCATTGTGTGCTCAGCTTCTCAGCTCTACAAATTCAGGGGCGTTTCTTTCCCTCCCAGCTGGGCGTTGCTTAACTGAGGGGGATAACATCATCTCCCCCTTCACTGTTCATGCTCGCTCCCCTGCTCCCTCCCCCAGTCCACATGTCACTGTTTTCTCTTCCTATGCTGTCTTATTTTGTAAATTTGTTTACATACCACAGGCTTGCATTCAGTCTAGACAATCTTCTATGAATTCAGAGCACTGATCTCTTCTCCTCTCACAGCTGGAGGTTTGTTACAATTGAATCCAGTCTTCTACGAACTCTTCCAGAGCAGCACAGATCTCACTGTTATGTTTACACGCAGGAGCATTTAGGCATCGGGGCACAATTGTGCTGTTTTCTGATTGTAGAAGACCTGCAGTATTATTGTGTTTCTTCTGGCTGTGCAGAGTGAAATTGCTGTCGGTCCCTTACTTTGAGTGAGAGAGGCAGCCTAATGCTCCGTCTGTTTGCATTAGGCACCGTCACACAATTGTGCTGTTTTCTGATTGTAGAAGTAGGTGCAGTGCCTCTATGTTTCTGCTGGCTGTGCAGAGTGAAATTGTGCTGGTCCCTTACTTTGAGTGAGAGAGGCAGAAATGCTTGCTCCTGTGAATATGACCGGAGGGGGAGGTGGGAGGGTGGGGCTAGATAGAATGTAAATAAGTAGAGGGAGGGGGGGGCAGACAGAATGTAAATTAGTAGAGCCGTCAGCCAATGACATGAAAGGAGGAAGAATCCGACCGGCACTGGGGAATGGTGTTTACAGAAACAGGATAAGGGATCCTGTGAAAACTAGACAGCTTTGCTAATGACATCCATTTGCAAAGTTGCTTGTTTCCCCTGTCTCCTTACTCTGAAGACCATTTAATGAAATAATACAGCCCTGTTAAGTCACAGTAGCAAATCCACAGCAAAAATGTTCTTGCTGCTGCAGAGGGCGTAGACGGAGTCCGATATAGACACCCAGAGACAGCTGCATTAAGTGATATATCTTAACCCAGTGCTTATTTCACAGCGTACACTGCTCAGTACTGCTTTATGATGTCCTTCATGCCGCTGCTACCACTGTTAGGGTATGTTCACACGGCTTATTTTGGGACGCACTTCACCAATTATTTTGCGGCGTACTGCGCTCTAATACGAGCAAAATGCACCCCAATCATTACGGTAATCCACAGTTCTCATAGAGAACTATGGATTACGCCTCCTCGTATTGACATGTCATTTATTCGCGGTGTCCCCCCCCCTCCCTCCCCCCAGGTGATGCCGCCCCCCTCCCACGTCGCGGGAGTACGCCCTACAGTTATGCCGTGTGTACATACCCTTAGGGTATGTCCACATGACCAGTAACATTTACTCATTGGAGTCTACTGTTGAAAACTGCATCTGACAGCCTAGTTTTTGATGAGTGTTCATGTGGAATTTAGTTTTTTATTTTTTTTTTTCTCCCAGCGGATTTAGTCCCATTCATCTCTTTGGGGTTTTGACCGTAGATATGTTTTGGTCGTGGAATACCGTGGAAGATTAAACATGTTCCAATTTATTTTACACTTAAAAACCCAAAGATGAAAATACATGTTTCATGTACTACAGCGGAAATTTTCTATTGAGCTCAATGGCGATGATTTTACATTCGGTTTTAGATGAGAATTTCAATTTGGAATCCTTGTGGATTCCGCTTGAAATGCTTGTCATGTGGACGGACTCTTAGGCCATGTTCACACTGCTTAAACTGGGACGTATTTCGGCCCATATTTCGTGCTTACTGCGCTAAATACGGGGCGAGATACGTCCCAGTCATTACGGTAATCCTCAGTTCTCATAGAGAACTATGGATTATGTCTCCTCTCCCTCCTCGGCGAATCCGCCGCGGGGGGTGATTAGTGACATGTCATTTACTAGCGGCGAATACGCGCCACTAGTTATGTCTATGGGGACGGCGGGCTGCCGGCCCACCCGCCCTGCGAGAGTTGGCACGAGCTTCCGTAGTCCCGGCGTAATTGCAGGGCGTAATTAAACTCCACAATTATGCCGTGTGAACCCTGCCTTAGTGTGCTACAGAGATGTGAAGGAAGTTTTATTATAATGGTGTTACTTGAAATTGCAGGTATGCTTTAGTGTTCTGTCTATCTGAAGTACTAATTTCCACATATTGTTTGTCTTAAGATTCTGCATGCTCTTTTATTTTTTCTATGTGTATCAAAGCAAATGCTTGTTAAATGTTTGAACCTTGTAAAATATTACATTAAGTGGATTTATAGCTCCTTGTGAAGTTTTGTGCACTGTGTATGCTTTCTATATGTGTAGCTGATGCCAGTTGTTATTTATGTTGTATTATATTTTCTTCTTTTTCAGTTGGGTTGAAAGCTTTGGTCATGATGGCCTTGGTTTGCTTTTAGACATCTTAGAAAGGATGGTGGATCGTAAACGGTAATGTATTTTTCCAGTTGTTATTTTTAGAGTATGTAAGTACAGAGTTTTAAACCTTGTACCACCAGATACATGGTCTTCCTTTTAAACAATTTATTTTTTATCATTTTCTAAAAAATATGATAAAAGTATGTGACCCGTGGTTGCGTCATGACCATGAGCAATTTTCAACTCATGCAACAGATTCTCAGTTTGACTGGACCGTTTTAACACATGAATATGCTCGGATTTAAATTATTTCGTGGTAGCTTTGTCTGTATGTTTAGGATTGCTGTCCTGCTGGAAGGTGAACCTATGCACCAGTCTTTTGCAGCCTCTAACAGGTTTTCCGTCAGGATTGCCCTGTATTTAGCTCTATCCATCTTCCCATCAACTCTGAGCAGCTTCCCAGTCCCTGTTGAAGCAAAGCATCCCCACAGCCTGATGCTGCCACCACCATGCTTTACATTGGGGATAGTGTGCTCAGGGTGATCTGCAGTGTTGGCTTTCCTCCCCACATAGCGTTTGTCATTTAGGCCAAAAAGTTCAGTTTTGGTCTCATCTGACCAGTCCACCACCTTCTACATGCTTGCCCTAAGTAGCTTTTTGCAAACTGCAAACAGGACAACTTATGGCTTTTTTTCAAACATTTCTTTCTTCTTGCCACTCTTCCATAAAAGCCAGATTTGTAGTACATGACTAATAATTGTCCTCTGGACAGATTCTCTCACCTGAATTGTGGATCTCTGCAGCTCCTCCAGAATGAACCTGGGCCTCTTGGCTGCTACTCCAATTAGTGCTGCTCTTGTTATCTAGGTTTTGAGTTTGGTTTGGTAGGTTAGCAGTTGTGCCATACTTCTTCATATTCGGATGATGGATTGAACAGTGCTCTGTGAGATGTTCAGAGCTTTGGCTATTTTTTAAAAACCTAATCCTGCAATATCCTTTGCCACAACTTTGTACCTAAGCTGTCTGGGTGTTCCTTAGTTTTCATGATACATTTCAATAATGATCTCTAACAAACCTGTTAGACCTTCACAAAATAGCTGTAGTTATACTGAGAAAAAATTACAGACAGATGTACTCTGTTTACAAATTAGGTGACTTCTAAAGATACAGGGGCTGAATACATATGCACACCACACTATCCAGTCCTTTAATTTGCTAAATTTGGAAAAGCACATTTTTTCTATACACGTCCCAAATACTTGCTACTTTGTGTTACTCTATGACATAAAATATTAATAAAATACATTTGTTTGTAGCTTTAACGGTTAAAAATGAGGAACCGTTCAGGGGGTAAGAATGCTTTTGCAACCCACTGTAAAACACCTAATACCATTAATGTAATAGTAGTACAGTGTTACCTCTGCAAGTCAGTGATTCGGATACACAACATCCATTTTAATTTTACTAGGCACAACATCACGCTTGCCTGTGCGTTGTCTGGTATTACAATATGGTTCCTCCGTTCACTTTATGCCTTGTGGTGGTCCCGGTGGTCAGACCTGCACTGAACACACTTTAATGGCATATTCTAGCAATACACCATCGATATTAAAAGATACAAAACCCTTTTAAGTATAAATATGCAAGTATGTACAGCCAAAGCAAAAAGAACATTTCTTCTTCTTTGTGCAGTTATTTTAATTGGTAGCAAGTTCTCCTGCACTTTTAATTGACTCTTACATTGGGATTGTTTTATCCCATATCCTCTTCACCGGTTCTTTAAAAAGTTCTGTTCTGCTTTTTTCGTTATAAAATTGTTCTGCGCTTCTTCACAAAGTATTCCTAGTGCACATTACCCCTCAGCCCAGCACTTAGCCCTACTGCTTGGCCTGATGTTCTAGAACTGCTTTTTCTTTAGAAACCTAATCTTAAACTTTTTCCGAGTCCCCAGATGTATTTAACTTTGTTTTACTTCTTCTGTCTGCACTACCCTGAGCTGTAGGAAAACCTGTATATTGAAGAGCACAAAACTGTACGTGAAGTCAAACTATTTAGCTCAAATGTTCCATTCTTCAAAATTTCTGGTTAATGGATTTGAAACACCACTGCCAGGATATCTGCATGTCAATGCTTTGCCCTGGACCAATTGTTTTAAATTTACTCTTAAGGAAATGTAATCAAGTCAATTCTCCTTCATTATAATTTTCTTCCTTTCAGCCTTATTAAATGAGTCCCAGAGTGGCCAATTTTATTGAATTTGGCTGAAAATTGCAATATACTTGAATAATCCCCTAATTCTCCGATATATTCCTTAAACCTCTCTCGGTTGGTAGAATCCTTTGTGGGACGTCGTACAACAAGGATTTGTTCGATAGAAGAATGTAAAATAAGCTTCTCATCTCAATAAGCAAACTTCATGGTTTTCACTGCCCAGATTCCTCTGTTTATGGCTTGTTGGTCGGCTTTACTGTTAGGCTTCGTAAGCGTTGGGTTATCCCTGTCTTTGTGTTAAGCGCTTTGGCATATTTAGCTTTAGATTTCTTATCCTGAACATGTTTTCTTAGCTTTTTACGTATCTCTGTTACACAACTTCGTAGTTGCAATTTTGTTGCTGCACATTTTTAAGTGTCGTACAAATGGGAAAATGACCCAATGCAGTATCTAAATGTCATCATATGCTTTCGAAAGAACACCTCACTGGTCAGAGAATCCTTACTCGATGCTTATGAATCCATGTAGCATTGAGCATGGAACTGTACCAATTATCTTGTTAGATGGGGTGTTGGTCACGAAAACTATTATTTTTCTTGAGCTGTGTCCGGAAAATATTAATGAAAATGGCATGTAAGTCATAAAATCATCTTTTATACTGTAATTTGTTATAAAACAGGCAACAGCTCTAGGTCAGTTCATTCATAAGCTTTAATACGTCATAAATAATAGATCTTTAATCCTTGTGTTCTGTTGTGGCTGCAGTGGTAAACTGTTATCACTCTTACATTTCCTTCTCCACGGCCATCACATCCTTCAAAGATAGTAATACATTTAGACTTTGTTCACGTCTAGTTTTCGAAACCAAAAAATCTGATGTGGAATCTGTGACAGACATCTAAAGCGATGCTCTTGGACTGCTGCCACAGATTTTAACTGTGCAGAGGAATTTTTCTCCCCTTATTTGGGCACGTTTTAACCTTATTTCAATGTAGAGAACTTACTGTATTTGTAGTGGATTTTGTTCAAATTCCATGTCAAAAGAATGGACGTCCTTTTTCTTGTTCGTAGATTTCCGAATGAATGAAACTCGGTTATCATTTAGATTTTGACGCTAAATGCGCATCAACTTCCTTATTAAAATGTGAATACAGCCTAACACACATCTTTTCTACTTATTTCCTAAAGCTCTTCTTCAGCTGCTAGGCCTCAATACTGCATTATATATACCTCTGCTTGATCAGAACCTTGTTTCGGAAAGTTAATCGTGACTAGTTGTCAATCTGACCATAAGGGTGCTTTCACACAGCGTGTTTTTGGTGCGTTTTTGATGCTTTTTTGTGTGGTTTTTTTGTGCAGAAATGTGTACCATTAATTGCTGTGCCTTTCTGCACAAAAAATGCATAAAAAAAGCATAAAAAATGCACAGTGTGAAAGCACCCTAAGGGTATGTTCACACGCTGTACTGCGGCGCGAACATTGTGTCTTTTGGGAACTTGCGCTAATATGCGCGTACTCCCGCGGGGGGGGCCCCATTGACATTAAACTGCGGGCGTAAATTCGCCCGAATGTAAGCCTGTGAACATTTGATAAAGATGCAATTCCTTTTCATAATCCTTTACCATAATTTTGGTTTTGGCCTTTAGCGACCCCTTCCAAAAAGAATGTTTTTGCGGAGTGGAAATTTACTAAAGGGATGTTCACCCCGGTTAAATTTGGGCGTATTTCGTCCGAATTACGGGCCCGGTGGAAAAGGGCCGGGCCGGGAACGGGGAATAAGCCAAGGGGCGCCTTCGCCCCGGCCCATAAGAATGCACTTTTTAGCGGCGTATCGCGCCGCTAGAATGCATGGGCCCCAATTGCCCCCCCGCCCTGCCGGATTCCCGCGGGCAAGGAAATCCCTAATATAGTTCCAATAAACCTGTGAAATTTCCTAAAGAAAGGGCCTTTTCCCCTAATTGGGGAATTGGGCTTACGACCCCTAAAAGATTTTTGCAGTGGAAATCTAAGCCATAATGGACCTCATCCTAATAAGAAAGGTTTTTATAATTCAACTTTGGGGATACAATATCCTGTATAAAAACATGAAGTACTGTATTTTAGGAGAACTAAGCTTTATTATCCCTAGCCATGTGAGGCATAGGACATTTCTACTGTACTGCGGTTTGTGGTGGTAGTATTATTATTGATTATTATTAATAAAATAGCTTTAAATTTAAATTGGCAAACCTGTGCTGGTTTGTTGTTAAAGATAATGAGCATCATATTCTGCATGAGAACAAACAGTCATACTTGTGTAACGTGTGCTTTTTTCCAAGGCCATAAAACTTTAATAATCCTTGACAAATATGTATTAGAGTAATAATTTCTTGGCTCATAAAGGTTCCTCTATCCTTTTAAATATTTCTTTTAATTGTGTTCTAATCTTTCAAATTTAATTCAGACATGAAAAAATAGAGAAACGGATTCAACATAAAGTCATACAGTGCCTGAGGGCGTTCATGAACAACAAGGTAATTTTTGTTCTGTAATAGTAATGCAATTGTATGATGTATGAATCTTGTGGCGACAGAAGGGCGGATTTATTAATACCGTCCTAAATAAAAAAGGACCAGACAGGAGTAAACGGTGCCAAATTTAGCTTTTTTATGCTTCATGTCTGGTGTACTTTTTAATTCTGCTTTAAGTGGACAAATGTTGTGTGTCATTTTATAGCCATACTTCCTTCTAAACACTTTTTGAAATGGTCTGGTGTCAAACAGAATAAATTTGGTTCAGGATACATATGCCAGACATAATTCTAGCATAATTAACTTTGTTAATCTCTTCCAGTATTTTATTGTCATACGTTCAATGTGCACGTGTTAAGTATCATGTGAATAAAGCCTGTACAATTGTCTGTCAGTATGCCACCATCCACAACAGTTAAGCTACCTTCACATCTCGATCTGAGGCTCCCTTTGGAGCCTCTGTCACAGATTCCTTCAAAAATGATGGGAAAAATAGTACAGCGTGCTGTGATATTTTTCAGTTAAAATGACACTCTGTGGCAGAAACCCTACTGACTCAATTGCAGTCAATGGGTTCCGTCAGGTGACTTTGGTGTTAATCATGTAACAGATCTGGCGCCGCCTCTGCAGCACAATTGGGACCTAGAGCCTCATGTATGAAAACTGTCTAGGTCTAAAACGCACTTTGTTTCCCATAGAAACCAATCAGAGCGCCCCTTTTATTTCATATAGTGCTCAGGGAAATGAGAGGGGCGCTCCGATTGGTTGCTATGGGAAACAGTGAGTTTTAGACCTAGACCGTTTTCATACATGTGGCCCCAAATGTCTGAAGCATAAATTTGGCCCTATCTTGTAGCTTAGTATAGCTGCTGTATTAAGCAAATTTCTACTTTTATGTTGTATCCTCTTCATCCAGTAATAATGTAAGCCTGCGCATAAGCAATATGTTGCTGGGTCAGATTACAAAAAAAAGAGAAAACAAGACTCATAGTTTGAGAAAAGGGCTGGGGGGGCAACAAGTAATATTTGTTTTATAAAATGTATTCAGAGGGTTGTTGCAGTTCTCTACACAGTGGGTGGGCAGTAATGTCAATGTGCAGAGTAAAGGCTCACGGGACATCTTTCGGCAGGTCCAGAGGCTAGAGCCCCACTGCTCATGATAATCCATAACATTATAGGATTATACCCATGGATTTAACTACAAAAAAATTACCCTTTTAAAACATCACTTTTATTCCATCTATTAAAATTGCAAATTCTAATATCAACATTTTAGGCATACCACCTCAATTATTTTACTCACCATCTCCTGATTAAAGGGGTTTTGCCAGGACGTGCCTTATCTGCTACGAAGCAAATGTAAAAAAGCCACGCTGAGCTAAGAGAGACACACAGCCAGAGCACAGAGCCGTGCATAAGGGATCGTGTGAAATGTTCACTGAAATAATCAAACTACAATTAGTGGATTCTGTATACAAAAGACAACACCTTTTCTCCACAGCAGCTTGAAAGCTTCTTCATGTTCTCTGTCATCAGATAAAGCAGGGATCTACACAGAGAATCACACTACAACTAGTGGATTCTGTATACAAAAGACAACATATTTCTACCTGGTGCCTTGAAAGCTTCTTCAGTTCCCTTTCATCAGATAAGAAGTGTTATCTGCAGGAGGCCCGACCAGCAGCCTTTGTCAGGTCGTATCTAATAGAAGCTTTGAAGTAACTAAGGGCAGGTAAGGCAGCCTGTATCTCTCTGACTGCAATTTTTGTAATCGCATATATTTAGAAATGTAGATTAACACATCCCATGTTTAGACTCCCATTCACATTGCATGTGCCAAAACCCTGGTAAGACAAAGCTTTAGCCAAAAAACCACTGTATGCTAAGCACATGGTACACCTCCGTTCTCTAAAATGTTCATAGTACTATGCAATAGTGAACTGAATGGATAACTATCCTTAGATTTTTAGAGACCCCTATGTCTTTCCTATAATCGGTCACTGCTTGAGACAACCCGCATTTTAAGTCGGCTCCTCACTATACCCTAAATGGAGCCCAAGGGTATAGTGAGGAGCCGACTTAAAAGTATTTTTGCGGAGCCGCTCTCATCAAGGCAGGTGCTCCGCTAAGGGAAAGACATAGGGTCTCTAGATTGAGGGATAGTATATACCAACTTCACCCTATCCAATTTAATAGTACGTATGAACATATTGGAGATACAGGAACCTGGACTTGCTCATCAGTATAGTGGTGTTGGTTGCCGTATCCTTAACAAGGAGGTAGTGAGTAAAATGGAGGTGGTATGCCTAAAATGTTGATCTTAGAATTTGTAATTTTAATAGATGGAATAAAAGTGATGTTTTAAAGGGTGATTTTTTTTCTTGTAGTTAAAGTTATTTTCTATACCCTATTGGAAATAGTTTTTGTTGCTTTTGTAGTATTGATTATACCCATGTCATCAAATGTTACTGCATTATTACTATATTTATATATTACTATTTTATTGCAGTATGGATTAGAGAGAATCATGGGAGAAGAAAGGAGTCTTTCATTATTAGCCAAAGCCATGGATCCCAAGCAAGCTAATATGATGACAGATGTGGTCAAGTTGTTGTCTGCTATATGCATAGTTGGAGAAGAAAACATGTAAGTACACTGCTTCTTGGTCAATTAAGTTAAATGACACGTCTGCTCAGTGACAGCTGTGCTGGGGAAAGCGTTTTGTCATACCTAAATATTTATTCACAGACATGTCCTGTAGCACATTTCATTAGGACGCTTATTGATGAGACACTGCGTTGGTTTGCGTTCAAGATATTTCTCGTAACGAAGAGTATTGTTTTTCAGGATCTTTTTTTTTCCTTAATAGTTACAATTTAATGTGTTCTCATCAATAAAAATTACACTGTAATTGCTTTACCTCATCTGGGAGATATTGAGCCATCACATGGTAAGATTTTACCTTTGAAATGTGAATTAATTATGTCTTGTTTGGTAGTGTATCTCTTACAGGACAGAAGTACACTGTTAACATTCAATAAATATTATTTGCCTCACTTCTGTTCAGGAGTGAATTGGGATTTCTTCTGTTCTTTGTTCCTAGCCATCTGCTTGAAGTGATTTAATTAGATTTGGTGAATTTATGAAGAATGCTGAAACAAGACGATAACAAACAACGCTGTCATCATAAACTTTGCTTTGTCCTTGCAGCAATCTGCTAAGTTTATACTTTTTTTAGTGTTATAAATTGATTTTGAATTTTTGTGTTGGCTGTTTGTTACAATGACATTTTTATCTCTTGCTATGATGTATCCTGTCTCCTTTCAGTCTTGAAAAAGTCTTGGACGCAATAACCACAGCTGCAGAAGAAAGGGGAATTGCCAGGTTTTGCCCAATCGTTGAAGGTCTGCGGCACGTCACTGTCCAGCTGCAGGTTTGTATTACCCTGTTTAATATTTTTGCTTTGTGACAGTATTTTATGAATAAGCATTTTTCCCATAAGCTTTGTTACGCCCTTAAAGGGGTTTTCCGTACAAGTTCATATCCAGAATAGGGGAACAGTAAAAAATAAGCACTTTTGTAAAATTGGGTTGCATTACTTAAAGGGGGTTTTTTCTGCTTTAAAAAACAATGATTTGGGGTTTTATTTTAAAGATTTTAAAAAACAAGCAGCTTTGCAATTATAAAAAAATTTCATTACAAATGTCCTAAATGATTTTGAGCAGCCCTGTTAGTAATACCCACATCAGCTTCTCAAACTCTATAGTAGCGACCTGTTGATCCTTATCTTTCGGCTGTCAGCTGAAATGACTCATCCCCCTTTGAAACAGGGCGGAAGAGACCCCCTCCCGCACCCGAATGCCCTTTTGGAGGGGAGGGGACTCCCGCACTTGTCCTTACTGCCTGGATTAACCCGTGTGTGCCTCTCCTCTGTCTCAAACAAAGATGTTGACAGCAGTGACCCCTGTCTTTCATAATCATGATATGTCTTTGGAAATGTGACTATACTAAACTATCAGTCAGGGGCATGTGAATACTTTATGTCTCCTGTATTGGGACCCATCCTGAGTTTTTAGTAAAAAACTGCCCTTGTTGTTGCTGGAGTGTGGAGAATTGAACTAAGAGGGTATAGGACACATGCATCCCCTCTGCTATTAGCATACACAGCAGCTTTACAGACCTCTACCCAAAATCGCCCTCTCCTGCAACAGACCTAGGCAGGGACACCACAGGGTGAACTTGAGAGGAAAACCCTCCCCCCCCCCCAGTATAGAATTACATAGCTGCTGTGTGCTATGGGAGGGGAGAGGGAGCAGAAAGACGACCAAGAAGCACGCCCCTCAGTTCAACTACCAGGGACATGACAGGCTGAAATCGTAATGAAAAACCCTTTAATCACTTTTATATAGTATGCTTTTCTGTGCACTTTTTTCTTTTCACTGTGCAG
The DNA here is from genome assembly GCA_025379985.1 of Phyllomedusa bahiana. NCBI lineage: Eukaryota > Metazoa > Chordata > Amphibia > Anura > Hylidae > Phyllomedusa > Phyllomedusa bahiana. The sequence continues at coordinate 30,076 of JAODAL010000821.1, read as the reverse complement.
TCAGGACAGCCCCCATTTTTCTGTGATGGGGTAGTCGGGGCTCCCCCTTTGGATTCCGCCATGGCAGCCCCTGCCGTGATTGGCTGGGAAATTTATTAGCCGTTGGGGGTACGCCCCCCGGGCACCCCGCCTATGATTGACGCCTGCACACCTGTTTATCCCTTGGCGTTTAAACTGAAAATAAAACCAGCTATGGAATGGGCGCTGGGGTATACTCCTCTCCCACTCTAAGCGAAAGATTTAAAATTTCTACTGTTTTAAAATCAAATCCCCTCTAAACAGTTTATTCCTGTTTCCCTCCATATAAAAATCATACAGCCTCCTGTCTGTAACAAGGGGGAAAAAGGGGGGGGCAGTGTGCTTCCTCACTGTTTCATCATTCGGTGTGGATAAATGGTTTATATACAGCAAGGAGCTTGGGGAAACCTGAAAATGAAGGGTCGCAGCACTGACCATGCAGAGGCTGCAATTGTTCTGTCCCGACAACCTTCCCCTTCTACTGCAAAAAAACCCCGCTGGCAGGAGAGACACCCCTTGGGTTTTAAATTCAAAACCCTAGAATTAGCTGAAACACAAAACTTTTTAAATGATAAAAACCTTTAATATGGTTACTGAGTTTAAAGTTTAAAAAAGTAAAAAAAAAAATGTGTTTTAAAACCCGAACAAAGGCTTTTCCCCCCTTGTATCCCGCCCTCTTGGTCTCCGTTTTCTCGGGTCTGCCCATGACCATTTGGCCAAATCATACCCAGCCCTCACATGCCCTATTCTTACATCCAGCCAGGGAAAGGGAACAAAAAAGAACAGAGATGCCACAAAAGGAACTGAAGCCATCTGCTGCGGTCCCTGGGATCCTCATGGGGTGTAAACGGGGGACAGGGGGTTCACGGAGGGGGTTTTTTCCCATTAACTTGCTATAAAGCATTTTATTTATTTAATAATCTATTTGTTTTCAAACTAGAAAACCCGGTATATTACATATATACAAGCACATACTGCAACACCTAACAACAACTGGATATTACAATTCAATGCAAGTCAGTTAATGCTTTATCCTCACGTATGAAGAACGGACTTCCAAATTTGTATCGTTTTGATCTTAGTGTTTTTTATCACATAATCGTAGAACCTCGACTTATCAATAAAACGTGTAATTGAAAAGGGGTAGGAGAAAAAAAAAATAATAATGTAATGGAGTAAAAAGAACAACAAGCCCCTTTTTTGTACATACACCCCGTGTGCTTTTTAAAAATTTCCTGGGGATTTTTAGCTGTCACAAAACTCCCGGTGTCTTATAGAGGAGATCTGAAGGGAAAAATTTCTCATCACAAATTTTTTAAAGGGGAGCCTACAAAAAAAAGAAAAAGATCGCCTTAAATGGTTGTTTTTAAACATTGATTCATCTTCCCATCCTTTTTTCTCAGTTTCTTTTTGAATTTGCGGCTTCACTGGGTTTTTACTGGTCGCAAAACAACCCTGAGGACACCAGTCTGTAGCTATAGGGGAAAAGTGCTGGCAGCCTATTAGGAGAAAAAAAAGGTCTGTAGCTTTTAAACGACCCAAAGTGCTGAGGGAGCCCCCAAAGAGGGGATATGTAGGAATAGGGAGGACACTGATAATGACATATATTTTTAAAATGACTTGTCTTTGCAAATCTTAAAATTAAAAACCAAACCTTTATGAACAACCCTTTTAAAAAAAAGGACCCCTCACAAATTTTCCCATATTGTTTTTAGTATTCTAGTCAATTATGTACTACTATTCCACATCAAGCAATCCTGAAGCATCTGAAGGTCTCTAACTTTTCTGTTTCCGATGTTATTCCCATTATATATGTATTACCCAATCTGTTTGATGGGTGTTGCCAGTTGGTGGGGGTAGGTGGTTAATACACTGTCTGACATTGTCCAAGCAGTGCAGACAGATTCAGTGTGTGCAGGAAGACACCACTTTTGAGACGGGAATGGTAACACCCATCTTACTGATTAAGTAATATACAGTATATTTATATACTTAATATATAATATACCATATTTTAGAAGGAATTACAGGAGAACAGAATAACACAGAGATAGAAGAGAAGATGCTTCAGAATTATTTTTTCACAAGAAAAAACCCAATATTTTTTAAAAAAGACGTGTCAAGTATTCCACAGCCCCCTAACTGGGTCAGTATAACCAAAAAAGAGCAATAACAAAGCAAACTCTCCAAGGCTTAAGATACAAAACAAGATCCATGGATGAAAAAGGGAGAAAGAGCCCGCACAAGATTTCCCGGGGTTTTTTTTAAAATCCTTAAGGGGAAATTTACACTTCACAAATTCTAAAATTAGGGGTATGTTGCACATTATGATTGAAAAAATCATATAATTAAAAACCTTTTGGTTTTTAAAAGAGACGCGCTCGGAGTAGATTGCCATCTATTCATTATACATTTATTTTATAAACTTTTTGTTTCTGCCACTGCGTGTTTTTTTTCAACTTAAAAAACAATAATGCAATACAAATTATGCAAAAACAAGGAAATAGAATGTACTAAATTTTTTCATACTCCCATTTTAAAGTAACGAAATTTGGGATACCGTGACCCCGTAAGAGAGAATTTTTGGGGAAAAAGGGGGGGGCAGTGCAGGAGGGGGGGGGGGGGGGGGAACCATAGGGGCCGCAGCTTTTTTTTAAAAAAAATGTATTTTTTAGATATAAAGGAGAAGTGGTTTATGGGAAGAGACTAAGACAGTAGTGTACAGTACAATGGAGTATGTATTTAAAAAAGCCTGCAGCTTTATTAAAATTAATATGTGTATTAGATATAAAGGAGAAGTGATTTATGGGAAGAGACTAAGACAATAGTGTACAGTACAATGGAGTATGTATTCCCAATGAATATGCATATTAGACATGGAGGAGAAGGGGTTTATGGGAGGTGATAAAGCTTGGTAGTGTGCTGTGGAATGTAACACCTATTCCGCTTAGTCCGTTCTAGGTGAGCCACGCAGACGCAATAATATGAGAGAAATTGGACGGAAGTCCATCACAGTCAGGGCAGATATCTCCATTGATACAGTACGTGGGCGCGGGCAGTATGGTAAGATAGGGCACAAGTCCGCTATGGAGATGGTGAACCTGTATGAGAAATGTTGTTTATGAGAGTATGGTGGCAGCTTTAGCAGCACATATTATTAGTGTGTGTGCAGGAAAGTGGAAGGGGGAGTGGGTTTTGTGGATTCTCTGATGGCTAAATGGTGAGCACCTGAATAGGGTGTGTACCTAACATGATATAAAAGGAAATGAGCTTAGACCACATGGGACCGGACCTCTAACCCCTGATGAAGCCAGGTTAGCTGATGAAACATGTTGGGGAGGTCAGGCATGACGTTTTAAATTGTGATTTCTCACCTCTGTCTACAAGTGTCACCCGCTGCAGAGGGAATCACAAGAGGGCCTTATTTGTTTTGTGTCCATTAGATTAGGGATGACTGCCCAAGTAGGAGGCTTGGGATCCCCTACTAGAGTTAGTAAATTACTGTATATGTAAGGCTTTCCTGTTAATAGGTGATGTTCCACCACACTTGATAATAGAAAAGTAGCTATTCCTTCAGAAGTAGAAAGGGATAAATTGAGAGGTTAGAAATCGGGTTTTTAAATAGTGTGTATAGAGGTTAAGTGTTATACATAATAAAAGTTACATTTTAGTGTTTTATAGATAGAGAACTGATAGAGTTTAAGTTTGCCTATGGCCAAATAGTAAATATAGTGATCAATATAGTGATCAAAAGTCACTCTCTGTTCTCTTGCGAGATTCCCATTCTTTTGGAGACTAGATGTAGACAGGGGGCACGAGCTGTGCAAGAATTAAAAAAAAAAATCATGGGGGAACTTGTGACATCTGAGGGAGAGACACTTCTATGGGTATGCTAGTTTGCATTCAAAGTATAGTGACATTAGAGGGATTTAGGCCACATAATAAGTGCTCACTGAAGAGTAAGCTATCCATACATATAGTAAATTCAAGTCATTAGAAGGGATATTGAAACTTTGCCGCATGTCATCATTCCAGTGCTAAAACGGAAAACTGGGTGCATATGGACGTATGTAAAACACCTGTAATCAACGTAATACATTCAGCACCTGGAAAACCTAGGTGATCATATGAAATATTAAAATACTTTTGTATCTATACTGTATGTGTGTAGATATGTGTGTGGCGCCATGTAAATAGATGGGGTCAAGTGCCGCAGGGCATATGTGAAACAGATAACCGCTCTGAATCAGTAGTCTCTGACATAGGTGCCCTTTAGTAACATATCATTGGTTGAGAAGAAAATACTAGAACATATGGATAGGCTTTAGTTAAAAGGGTTTTCTCACCATGCTGTTTCACAGAGTCACAGGCAGCTTTTCATCCACTCCATAGCAGTAATTAGCATATTTAGATCCACTATAACTAGCTGAGCATTAGAGACATAAGTGCATGAGAATTAATCTGTGTAAACAAAGCTACAGTGCTATGAGAAGTGAAAACAATTGCTCATCTATAAACATAAGCTAAACTTGTTAGAGATCAATTCTTTGCTCCCTCCAACTGTGGTAATGTCACTCCCTGGTCGGTGTCTGATGAGGAAGTGAAAGCAGAGCTCTTTAAGTGGCCAATGATGACTGAGGGCATGATACATTTAGTTCATACGTAGGTGGTAGGTATTCATAAAGGCAACACATTTTTGTATCGCTTTGTTGTGGGTTTTATTAAATAGTTTTTCATGAAGTTTTTTTGAAAGGAGAGAAGTTGTTCCCCACATCCTAATATAGTCTAATGATTCTAGTTGATTCATAAAAAAACAATCATGCTGATCCTAAACAGTTGTGGCTTGAACAATAATGGTCTGTTATTGCCGGTGTGACTGCTTGACTGGTGTAAAAGATTGTGGAGATCTATGAGTTTGGTGTAGAGATCAGTAGAAATGTTGCTAGCAGTTTCTGTGATTTGTCAAAAACATAAGTTTCATTTTCCTGACTGGTGGTATTATCTGTTAGGAAAAAGGTTAATGTTACCAAGGTGGAATCTGTCTGATCTACCATTGCCCTGCCCTGTTGGCTGGCTTTATGAATTTTTGGTAAGATACCAGGTAATTGTGTAAAATACCAGGTTTATTGCCTGTTGGTTCATCAGGAATTCCTTTACTTAAGAGATTATGATGCCAATATTGTGATGGGTTTTAATACGCATTCTATTTTCCCTATTTATGTCAGTTGTAGGATTTCTATGAGAATTTAGATGCTTGTCACTTAATAACCACTTACCTTACCCATTGGTTTCATGAAAAGATTATTCTTTACCAAGTTATCCAATGTTCTCCTTTCCTCTGTAGAAAAATAGTGGTGGAGAAAGAACTCCCCTCTGATTTATCTGGTGTAGCGTCTCTGGAGGTATTAGTTCCAAAAGGGAGATTCCTTTTTCAGCGGTGGGGTGAGGGTTAAACCGCCTCTATATTTCTATATTTTCAAACAAAATTCTCTGTGGGTGAAATAAAACTGCCTGAAAGACGTGTTCTCACCAAGCTGTTTTACAGAGCCTGCTCTTCACAGCCGGTTTCAAGCTTCCACTTTTGGGTGGATGATTCTACAGCAGAATATATATATATATATATTTTTTTTTAAGTTATTTATCTACAGCTAAACAACTGGACCAATCTGCACCAAATTTGGCACAACTGTAAATCAGTTACTTTTAGAAGCTTTCTCAGAACCACTATTCTGCAGATATTCACAAAAAAAGCATTATTTGCCCAGATGACTTGACCAGTCTTTATCAAATTTGACACATTGCTTGGTCGTGTGTGGAAGTGGTCAGGGATGGGATGGAGCAGAAGCACAGGTTTATCTGAACAAGTTTAGTTTACACAGGGATAGCCTTTGAGATGATATATTGTAAACTATTGGGTGCAGAGTACCCGTGGCTTGGTGTGTCTTTGAGTTCCGGTCCCTTATGCCGGTTCCTGGCCCTCTGTGTATGCCTCTGCAATATTCTCCTTCTCTGCCTGGCTCCTAAAAAAAATGACTCCTGCCAAAGGGTACATACCCTGTTTCCCCGAAAATAAGACCTAGTGCATATTTAGTTATGAAGTTCAGAGTTTGGCTACTTATGCTGATGTTTGTGATGAAATCACTACAGTATTTTAATACATGTTGATGTTTTGTTCAACAATAAATGTGAATTATTGTTCATAGAAAAAAGAACATCCCCTAAAAATAAGTGTTAGCTCGTCTTTAGGAGCAAAAATTAATATAAGACACTGTCTTATTTTCGGGGGAAACAGGGTAGTCACGTTCTAAACAGGAGAAAAAGTGATCTCTGAAAGATTGGTTCTGACAGGAACATGGACTCTTGTCATCTATGTTTGGTTATGTAGAGGGTCTTCAGCATTACAGATACATTTTAGCTCCTTTCTTGCCATGATCTCTAATTTGCTCTTAAAGTTTGCAGTGGTCTCTAACTATAATAAGTACTTATCATTTTATGCAAGTGTTTTAACAGAATATAATGTACAGGTTAACATACCACTGTGGAAAGTTACGAAGGATGTAACCTCTTGAGAAGGTGAGAACTAGCTTCAGACATTTAGTTTTTGAGTACAATTGTCTGTAATAATCTCTCTTTATTCCAGTCTTTCCTGAAATGACTGCACTTAGTGCTGAATTGGCTGAGCTTACTTGGACTCATAGCACCATCCCGCACCACTATAAATCAATAAGATAAATGAGTCTGTAACAACTTTTATGTACTGAATATTGAGTTACATTTTTGGCAGTTAAAGTTCAGACTTCAATAATTATTAGGAAACCTAGAATTGTAACTCCATTTATTAAACACGAGTCTATGTAAACTCTATGGCCTCACTCTGCAGTGTGTGGTCAGGACAGGCTCGGCATTGCAGTTTCCCTGTCTTGTGTAGCTAGTCCAGATGTGAATGCAGCATCAAAGGACATCCTGTTTTTGTGGTGTCTTTTTGAACTTGGCTGTCATGTGCTGGCATCAGCTTATCTACTTCATTCGACAAGATCACTGTAAGTCTTTGTACTGTGCCTTTCATTCCATCACTGCAAGTTCCAGCACAAAATATTGTATTGATTTGAATTTGGTTTTCAGTTGGTAGAACATTATTTAGCCTAAGGGGCTAAGACACATGAGTATTTGGCATCCGTATGTATAACAAAAGTATAAAGAGCTATGCACACATCGATGCTTTCTCACTGTGGTATTTGTACAGAAATGTTCACTATGCTCTATCAAATGGTATCTGCGGTCCTTTTTTTGCAAAAAAATGCAACAACTCGCTCATTACTAAGGCACACACTGCAAATCTGTATCTAACCCGTATGGCAGTAAGGACTGAACTTGGTTGATGCACTTTCCATATGTTCATGTACATAAACCCTGAGGAATATGATTAGGTCAATTAGGATAAGTACATTACAGGTTTCCAGATTTAACAAGGTCATACTAGAAAAGCAGGTTTAGAGTGTCATGAAAATGCCAGTGATTATGAGATGGCCATTTAACAGTGTAATATTGATTGGTAGCTTCTGTCAGCCCTGGGCCTTGTTTAGTGAACTGCATTAAAATATCTGCCAGACACTTAAAGGGGTAGTCTTGTTTCATTGATTAGCTTTAAACATCTAGGCAAGGGTAAAGAAAGACTATTACCAAATATATGGCTGTTTTGATTTTGCTTCTCTTCAGAATTAGGAGCAGATCTTATCATCTTTTGCACACAAGTTTCTCTAGTTATCAGCCACCTCTCTGTGCTCTTACAAACTGCAGCAATGGTGGATGACGACTCACTCCCTACTCTGTTCCTTAGCAAGAAATTCAGAGCTCATTTACATTACTTAATGACAAGCTTTAACCCTTTAGAGTTCTGTAGCTTTGTACACTACATTTTACAAACCTACTGCACTTTGTTACTGTAACCAGATCAGAAATAACAGATATAAAAATGGGATATTACTCAAAAAACACTGCAATTTTTGGGCCATATTCACAGCTCAATAGCTGGACTAGACTGAACCCAGTAACAGGCGCATCTGGCCTATATGCTACCTGGGAAAAATTAACAAGTGTCGCTAATTGCTGAGCAGCAGTTCACACACCCCACTACTAGGGAAACAATTAGATGATAAAAAATTGCACATTAACTTAACTCACAGATGTGGGACCTGCCCCTTGATGTACCATGAATGGTTGAGATGAAAATAGTCCCTTTCTGATTCTCATTCGTGCACTCCTCATTGGATAGCTTGACCATCTTGTCTGGCTAAGTCTCTTGTAAAATATCTATGTAGTGGGAGGTCCCATGAAGAAGACCCTGCTCTAGTACAAAGAGTCCATTCTTCTCTAGAGGACCAACGTGTAATGACTCCAAAAAACCTCAGTCAACTGCCGTTTGCCTACGGGAGAACAATGCAATCTTTGTGGGGATCCCTCATCCATAAGCACTGATTTCAGGATCTAGCAGCGGTGACTGGGATGAAAGAGGTTGTCCTAGTGTCTTGGCTCAGTCAGTCCTACATAAATCATGAGTTCTAGTTTGTCGTTTCTCTACACCTAGATGATTTGCTGATGATGAGTGATGAAGGTTTAGGGATCAGTGGCTGTACTAGCATTATCTGAAGTGATGATAAGTTGTATGCCCCACACATAGCAGTTGCTGTGTTCTTCCCTGGGGATCTCTACATGAATGCTTTAGGTTTTCTCTTTTTTTCTTCTATCTATGAATTTTATGCTTTATTCTGCCATTTACATGCGATCATCCATACTGTATCAATGTCACAAGTTGCAGTTATGTGCATTGGACAATTTTTGTCTCTTTCCATAAGCAATACCCTTCTTACATTGAAAAGCTCATTTTAATATGTAAATGTGTTCTGCATTAAATCATATTTTATGTAGATTTTTCGCATTCATGTAGCAAGACAGCAGTGTTGACCTCATTTTTTTGTTGCTAGGACAGTTGCCATGGCACACTTGAACATGGAAAGACTCCTGTTGCATGTCAATAGACCTTGATAGCTGTCACCAGGCTAAATCATAGCTCTTAGAAACAATTCAGGGATGCTTAATATTTCTTTTTTAGAAGAAGAAACCGAGATGGCGAGCAATAAAAGAGCAATTGTTGGCCATTGTGCGGAGTAACCTTAGTTTATAAAGAAAGCTGCGGACTTAGCTGTGCATGGATTGTTGTTTTCTTTTTGTGTGTTTGTGTGTATGATCCATACATGTTTAATATTTCTACAATCCTCATGTTTAGTCCTATAAATGGTCACAAATTCTGTGCAGAATCTGTTCAGAAAATCTATATTATCTGAATGAACCCTTTATAACACAGTTTAAAAAGGCAACATGGCAGGGCACCTGATAGCGACCAAACTGGTCGACAGTGCAACCCATAATCCTTGTGCTGTATAAATGGTTCAACTTTGTTCTGGTATATAGCCACGGCCTCCATTCTTACACAAGTAGCATCTGGCCTGGGTTAGAACAGTAACCTCTGGGACTGCCACTATCAGATAACATCGAAGGGGCTTATAGGGGATGAACAAATATGTCCAATGTAGAAATAAATGAAGGAAACGCATATTGATGCCTAGCCTTGTATGTACAGTGAGCAGATGTGGTACATAGGTTATACACTGCTCATATCTCAAGAGGACTGGTGTGGAGTGAAAAAACATGCACACGCATACCTCACATTATTATGACTACTAGCTAATATCTAATGTGACTGCTATGTGCAGCACAGACAGCATCTAGACTGGCTGGGAGTGACTCAATGAGATCCTGGTAGGTTGTCACCGGTGTCTGGAACCATGCTGATTGCAGTGTATACCAGGGAGTTTCAATAGAGTCCCACAGATGCTGAATTGGGTTTAAGTCTGGTGAATTAGAGGGCAGGGTAGTACTTGGAAGTCTTAGTCATGCTTGTTCAACCAGGTTTGGAAATTTCTAGACCTCTGACATGTTACACTGTCTTACTGCGAGAGCCTATCTGCCCCAGGGAAAACAATTTGCATGTATGGGTGTATATGAGCTCCAAGGATGGATTCATACCCAAGGTGATTGAGAGTGCCTTCCACATGGAAGAGTGGGCCCCGAGAATGCCATGAAACCATTCTTCAGGCCATAATGCTGTTCTTCCAGCAATGGTTGCAGTCTTTTTTCTCTAATGTCTCTTGCCTGACACGCCAACGTCTATTCGTTTGATAAAGCAGAAGATGTGACTTATCAGAAAATGCAACTCCTTGCCAATCAGCTGAGGTTTAATTCTGATCCTGCCATGAAAATTGAAGCCTTTTCCTCCACTGCAACTTCATTAGCAGAGCTGCAGTGACTGTCCGTTTGCCTTGCACACAGGTTTGCAGACTTGTTTTAGACACATGTCTGGTAGCCCCAGGTTCATTTCAGCATGAGCTGCTACACTGTAGTGTGTCGATCTGGCCTCACGCACCTGTGTTGTCTGTGCTCACTTCTCACATTAATGGCACCTGGTGCTCCTCTGTTTCCACATTGCTTATTTGCAATGGTGCTATTTGTCCGCTTTCATTACAGCAGCACGTAAACAATTCATAAATACTACCACTCTGAGCCCAAAAGTCAATCATTCCTTTTAGCAAACAATAAATTGCACTTCTTAACACATGACAGCAAAGAGAGATGTGTGCAGGCAGCCTATTGCACACTTTACATACCACCAAGCAAGCTCATGACACATGACTTCCTTCTTAAGGTACACACTACTGATGCCAGGAGTAGCAAGCCGCCATAATAATGTGACATACACACATGCATGGATCCACCAATCCAATGTCATTTACTTTGGACAATTGCAGCAGCAAATCCTACTTTAAGGGGTTTTGCCATGAAGTAAAATTGACGTGGGAAGCTTGCAAATTAAATAATAAACATTTTCACCATTCATTGTTATTTAAAATTCTGCACCGTTTTTGATTTAGCTGCCCTTTTATTGAGCCATTGTTTACTGCTCGTCTCCAGGGAATACGACCTGGGCTGAGAGCTCCTCAGTCCTGGTCGCACATGCCCAGACATAACCTCTTCTCTCACGCAGCTACTGAGTGTTCAAACCCCAGGTGTTGTCATTCTGCTCCTGTCCTCTATACTCCTTATTAATTAGTCAAACAGTGCAAATAAATTAAAAAAGAAACCACAATGAGGTATGTGTATTGATAAAGAAAAAAAAATCCACAGGTTTGGTTCCTGTAGGGATTTGAACCTAGGACCCTTGTGTCGGGAGGTAAAAAGCATTACCTCTAAGCTACAGTGTAGCTACTCGTACCTCTGTAAATAAACAGACCTTTCTTTGACTAGAGAGAGGAAAGGCATGGTGATGTCATCCTGCTGGGTCACATGATCTGCAATTCAAACAAATCACAAGCCCCCTTCTTAGCACACAGAGCTGAAGAGTTGGATGCAGGAGGTATGAGATGAGATTGTGGCAAAATCCCTTTAAATCTGCCCAAATTGTGCAGATTTTAATGCAATTTATTTCTTTTTTTTTTTAGATATCCATGCAATTTACAGCCCAGCTTTTAAAATAAAACTTTATTCTCTCATTCCCGGTGCTTCCATGGCAACACTTGCTTGTCCCCAGACTGGTCTCTGTAAACCACCTTCCAGCAATGACTTAACACCTGACCACTGTAAATTTTTGCCTTAACTTGTGGATTTTGCTGCACTTCTAAATCAACAAAATTTTCTTGCTGATTTCTTTCCCCCATTAAATTTAGTAGAAGAAATCCATAGCAAACCTGTACATGTTGTGCATGTAAAATTCCATCAGCATAGATTTTCTGCTGTATATAAATGTACGTATGTGGATGTATATCCACATCTATTGGACAACTCTTCATGGAAAATCTGCAAATTGTTTCAATGTATGAATAGCCACTTAGGATTTCTAAGAGATAATAAAATTTGAGAAGCAGAAGAGGAGAAATCATAGGGAATAGAGAGATGAGGCACACTGCAAAAGTAAGTATTTTTTTTACTCTATAGTTAATTATATGGTAAATGTAAATTTTGCAGCTAAAATTATTTTGGGCACTGCTCAATGTCTACTGTGTCACAGTCCTATGTACAGCTGCTGAATGAGCCTTCCCTCTATGTTCTGTCTGTGGTGTGTGGCCAGGACCATTAAAGATACCCCCTCCCTCTGCAAATACCTAACTGATTGACTATCTAAAGCATAAAGGAGTGTGCCAAGTCTCTCCCAATTACAAGTCTGAATGTTAAGAAGGGAATGTTAGGGTGCTTTCACACGGAGCATTTTTGGTTGCATTTTTTTGTGCAGAGACGTACAGCATTAATTGCTGTGCCTTTCTGTACACAAAACCCACCCAAAAACGCACAGAAAGCGCACCCAAAAACTCAGCTGTGTTTGATGCTTATTGGATGCTTTTTTTTTTTTGTGCAGAAAGGTGCAGCAAATAATACTGTACATTTCTGCACAAAAAACGCAGTAAGAAAGAGTCCGCGTGAAAGCATCCTTAGGCAGTGGCTTATTCCCCTCTACCCATAGTTAACACTTGCATAATCCCCTAATCTCAGCATATCGATTTATGGAGAATAGGGAAGAATTGGCATTAGATTAAAAAAAAAAAAAAAAGTACAGCTCTATGGCCATTGAAGGTGGTCTTCCCACAATAAACTTTTACCACCTATCCTCCTCTTTGATCACTGGGAGTCGTACCATTGTGTCTGTATATTTTCAACCCTAGCTGAATTTGATCTTTTACTGGGAGCTCACAGTTTCTCTGGTTAGCAAGCATGTTGGAATTGTTACAATGTGGCTTAAAGTGAAATCTCCCCAAAAAACGACTATTTTAAAAGATCATCCATTTTTTGAGACTACTTCGGTAAGTTGCGATTTGGGTCCTCCATGAACCGGACTTGTGTTTCCAGCACATTCCTCAAATAGGTAGTCTGACTGAGAGCTTGGTCATTCGGATGCCAAGTCCTTGAAGTCTTTAACAGGATCCTGCAACCATTCCTTGCAAATTATCCTGCTTTAAAGGGTTACTGTCAGTAGGAAATACTGGGGCCATGATAGAAATTATTTGGTCTACAAAGATATTAAGGTTAGGTAATATATGTGGAAGAAGCATCCACATAAAATGCCAGGACCAAGGTTTTCCAGCCTAATATGGCTTGGAGCATAATTGTGCCTCTGCTATTCTGCCTTTTTCCTGTCGTTCCCAGCCCCCCACATGTTTAAAGAAAACACAGTCATTCCAGGCCACCTTCTGTTGCTCCATGGTCAAGTTGGGATATAGGATAACCTCAGAAGTTCTGATGCTCAGGTCACCTGTGTAGGCACTCACTGGTGGACAAAGGTCAGCGAGTGCAGCCCCATATACAACAAGCTGCCATTCACTGTGTGTTCTGGCACCTCTCAATTACTGACAATAACTTTTGCAGCCGTTTGTGCTACAGTATGTAGCTTTTTTATGGGGTCAGAGTAGCCTTCACTCCCCTCATGCATCAGTGTTCCTCCAATGACCATGACCCTTTCACTACCCTCCAATGGCTCAGTTTTAGAAGGTGCAGCTGTGTACTGTGTAGTGTTGGAAATGCTCACTCATCTGTCAAAAGTTACAAAGATCCTTATGCTTGCTTGTTTTTCCTTCTAACTTTTAGAACTGACTGCTTGCTGCCCAATATATCCCACCTTGTGTCAGATCCCAGTGTCACATAGTCAATGCTATTGACTTCAGTTGATTTTAATGTTAATGCTAATTGATGTACACAGTGTATATTGGCCATTCTCTGGCACACAACCACAGACCGTGTTTCAGTGTAATTTCGGATCTTCTTTTATTCTTGATATTATTATTGTTATTTTGCAGTTCTCATAGTTTTATAGTTGGAGTCCATACTAGTATTACATGGCTTCATATCACAAGGCAATATGGGAAAGGAGCTGGGAAGCTCACTGCTTCCTTTATTGGATGTAACAAATCCTCAATTTACTTCTGATTCACTGAATCTTTGAGAAGCAAATAGGAATATTAGTCAAGCCAATATTGCTCATCAACATACGGCGTTTCGGGGTTTTGCCCCTCATCAGTGTAGAGCAGAGCGATATTGGCTTGACTGGTGGGAGGCAATGAGTGGCTGAGAGAAGGGGAACATCTCTCCTTATGGAGAGCACCAGTTAAGGTGTGTAGTGTTAGATTGCCTTTTAGCCCACTACTAAGCATCTGCATATCACAAGGCATTATGGGAAAGGAGCTGGAAAGCTCACTGCTTCATATACACAGTATAATATATGTAGTGCATTCGGCTGGCCTCTGTAATTTATTGTTGACTGTGACGTTTTCTTTTAAAGTGAACCTGTGAGGTGGTTTATGTTCTCTTGTCTGAGAGCAGGATGTCATAGAGGGAGAGAAGGATTTGGAGCAGGGTTTCTGAATAAAAATACTGAACAGTAGGAATGTATCCTGGCATAGATTCCACTAGGTGAATTCTGCAGGAATTTTGGGCCATGTGGACAGGACAGCTGTTGGCATTTACTGTAAACTAGATGCGAGACCTGTTTTTCCTTTTCTAGAGATGCTATATGATATTATGATCTGGGCACTTTTAAAGAGAACCTGTCACATAGTTTATGCCCTCCTTGCTGAGGACAGCACAAGCTAGTGTCAGACATGCTGTTAACAGCACTGTGTCCCTTATTCTGTAAGATGCAGCAGTTTAATGATCAAATATTATTCATGAGCAGCTGTTAGCCCCACCCACCAAAGGCTAGCCCCACCCACCTGAGAGTTATTCACATGTTTCTACCTATTCAAATTAATAGGTTTATCAGTTGGGGTGGGCGGGGCTAGCCTCAGGTTGGCGGGTTTGAAAAAACTGACTCTTCATGGCTCTTTTCTGGCTGAAAACTGCAGATTTGAACATTAAATGCTCTAAAACTACAGCATCTTACAGCATAAGGGACACAGCGCTGGAAACAGCATATCTGACTCGAGCTTGTGCTGCCCTCAGCAAGTGGAGCATAACCTATGTGATAGGTTCTCTTTAAGGCCACGGAGGTAAGAAAAGCTGTCTGTCCTGTTCCTGGAAACAATCCATCACCATACAACCCTTGCGGGCATGGTACATGGCCTTGCTGAAAGTGTCCTCCTGCCATAAGCTCACCAGCTGCCATAAAGGCATATGCTTGGCCAGCCATAATACTTATATAAGACCTACTGTCCACACCTTAATCCACAGGCCGTCTGTCCTGTTGTTTGATAGCAGTGCCTCTGTAGTCCATTCAAGCTAAGGAGCAACGACTTGTGGGATTGGAGGCACCAGGGTTGGATTTGATAGCAGTCTGCTCCACTGAGCAGAACGATTCACAACTTTCATCACAAAGTTATTTACACACAGGATCTTCTTTTTCTGAATATTTTTCTCAGTCCTACCACCCTCCCCAGTGATCATTTTTTCCCAACACCCACATTTCTTTTAATGCCAGTTTTGGGCTTGAGGACCAAAGCTGTTTACATACGTTTTTTTTTTTTGTGATCGTTATAGTTATATCATATTTTTATGAATTATTCCTTACGTTGGTGTTTTTGGTTTGTTTTGTTCCATATACTTTAGCATTTATTAATTTTCATTAATTTTTTGGGGGTTGATTGCAGCATGTAAACAATTAAATAGCAGAGAAAAGAGGTTTCCCTAGTCTCCACTTTTAGAGGGGGGTTGTGGCTTTTTACAGCAGCCGTCATGGCAGTGATCAGCATGATGAGTAGATTTGTCTTGAGGTGGCGCCTGCCTGCCGCTTTTGATAAGCATGCCTTTCCTGCTCCTTTAATTTATCACCGTTGATGTGTTCATATCGCACACAGAATAGAGACACATCCTTCACATATACACCTATGTACTGTACAGTATTCATGTGCCAGTTTTGAAGAAGGAAAGTAAAAGTAATCCTTGTTTCTAATTGAGATTTATCTTCCCTGTAACTGCATGGCGGCCGCCCCATCTGATTTGTATTATTGTATTCCATTAATCCCCCGTTACTCTGTTGCAGTTAAGCAGAAAATAACCTGCTTTTTAACTTGTGCCTGCATAACAATACTTGTTTTCTAACATGGATGTTTATTTGAATTCATACCCAGTACAGTGAAATCCAATTATCTATGCCTACTGTTTTGCCTGTGATCCATTTTCATCAGCTTCACACAGAGGTTTCCATACTAGAAACCTCAATGGTATTGTTGAGCTGTTATTAGGTTCCAAGTAATGCAATTTGTTTATCGGTCCGCATGGGTTATCTCACGGTGTGTGTTCCTAAGCAGTTTTAGTTGGGTATAAATGTGCAAACACCTATGGAAGGAAGGAGTCTGTGTGAGGAGACAGAATGTGTGATTAGCAGCCATCTTGTATAGCAAGAACCATCATGTCTAATGACACTATATAGCCTGATTTATTCTCTTATTTCTTCGCTTAGAACTGTTGTTTTCATGAAGCTCAACCTCTCTGGCTTTTTTCCATCAGGTTATTTATAGCCACTGGATTTCATTCTCACCTTATTAAAAGGAATTTCCTATCCTTCCGGTAATTCATAGGTTGCTGTGATCTCTCGCCGTAAATTCTAGCTGTTAACCCACAAACATAACCTGTGTTTAGTAAGCAGTAGCTCAGTTCACCCCATGGCATCTTCTTCACAAGAACATATGACAATCCATTATTGTGTTCTACTTTCTATTTCAATCTGATCAAATTCAGATATGTTAAAAAATATGGAAGCTAGATGAGCTTTAATCAGGTTTAGGGGCTCTATGGAGCCGGGAATGGTTTTGAACTCTTTATAAGGCTCACACATTGCTGCTCACTCTTTTGGGGTCCATTAAAAAAAAACAAAAAAAAACCACACACGTGCATTGCAGTCCAGCATCAGACACGCGACATCAACAGTACTCCTGACCATTGCACCTCCATTGAGAAATAGGATGTTTTCTCCCGTAGCCACAACAGTGGACACCTCAGCGGCCACATCTGTAGACATGGCATTATTCCTTCTACCAGTACAGAAATATTCCCCAGGAACTGTTCACATTAAAAACATACATTCAAAGGATTCTTTTTTTTCATTTCTTTAGTTTACATGGTAGCCTATGGGTGATGGATGCCACTTTATGGCATCCGTCACAGGCATCCATTAAAATGATATGTTGTGAGTTTTTCAATAGCTTTTTAATAGCTTTGCAATATCTTTTCATGACGTAACCATTAAATGGATGCCATAATAGCCTATGAGTGATAGTCACATTAAATGGATGCCTAACAATGGCATATGTCACCCATAAGCTATAATGGCATCTATTTAATATGTCACGAAAAGCTATTGTAAAGCTTGTGACGTAAACACTTAACAGATGCTATTTTAGTATTTTAGTCTCTGGTAATGGATTCCACTGTTAGGTAACAGTCACCGCTTCTGTTCAGGTTGTACGTTAGGAGCTTTTCCTGGTATATAGTGTAATGTGAGCAGCCACCCAGTCATAGCAATATCCACCATTCTCCCAGTAGTGAATTATAGCTGTGCCCCACCTCTTTGTCACCAGAACAGGGTGGCTGAACACCTCCCCAACTATCTCCCAGTGGTCACTGTGGTCAAGCCGCACCATCCCCACATTTACAGCAACCTACCTCCAATCTCTCATGTCTTTCCTTCTGCTGACAGGAGCTGGATGCAAGCTCTATGCTTCTGCTGCTGGGTGTCTCTTGGTTCCCCTTCTTCTCACTCAAGTTTTCTTGAAGTGGAAGAAAATGGTGAATTACATTATCAGTTTAACTGAATTATTTATTATTTTAAAGCACATTTAATTCTACATATGTTGTATGTACAAGAAGAGGTTTGAATGCATTAGACAAAAATGATCAGTAAAGGGGTTGTCCACTTGACAAATATATTTAAACAGAGGCAGGGTGAGCAGAAAATGAAGTCTAAGTGAATGGAGGTGGAGCCTCTCCTGTGTATCAGGACATGAACTCGAAGGGACAGAGGAACGGATTGCCCCTTTTTTTGAGTGGATAATCCCTTTAAATAATTGAGTAATACAAGGGGAGAGAGAAGCACCCTGGGATGGGATATAATTTTCAAGGGGAGGGAATGAAGACTGAAGGAGGAGTTGTTTACTGCTGATAATTTCTATGGAGAAAATGCTATGTGGTAAAAAGTTATGGAAATCTCTGACTACAGCTACGTAGATTTTTTTTATTATCTTCCAATATTTCCCAATCCTGTATGTCTAATGAGAGAAACAGGAGATTGAAACAACCCAAGTCACAGAGGCGATCTTGTTGATTTCTGCTTAAAGGGGTTGTCGCACTACATTGATTCATCTTACCTCAGTCCTGTTTTCTTGGTTTCACTTTGAATTCAGGGGCGTGTTTACGGGCTTCTACTAGGCTGCAGTAGAAGCCAGGTCTGTAGCTATAGCAAACAGTGCTGGCAGCCTATCATGAGAGAGTGAAGAGGTCTGTAACTATAGCGACCTGAGGAGCTGATGCAGCCCATGCAAGAGGGGATATCTCAGAATAGGTAGGACACTGTTAATGGACACATTTTGCAAAGTGCCTTGTTTTTGCAAGATCTTTAACCTAAAAAGCAATCCTTGTAGTGAGACAACCCCTTTAACAGGAAAGAACATGAATGTGCTCCACAACACCCAACAAGGGCTTGTTACTGTTTCTGCACATACAGTATCCTAAGGTATTTTGTGTCCAGTGTCCTAGACATGTCATGAAGGTGACCTTTTTATTTTAAGGTTGCTATTTATTCACAAAGAAAACCTCTGGGTTTTGCCCCCTTTGAATGCAGTCTAATTATCCTGTTCTTTTTGTATCATGTTCTTTGTGTTTTCCAAATTGAAAACCATTTACCACTGGAGCAGTCTGCATCCTGCTGTAATAATGAGTAACTTAATACCTACTCACCTCATTAAGATAGCTTTATTAATGGGTGACAGATTAAATAGTCTTATTCTGATAGGATTGCATCCTAAAGTTCACAATCATTTCTCCATTTCTGCTTTAGATCATATATGTGCATTACTACCACATTAAACTTCACAAATTCAATCACACTCAGTGCCCCAAAATCAGGGCCGGGACAATGGATAGGCCAAGGTAGACGACCGCCTAGGGCGCCACTTCATCCCGGCAAGAAAAGGGGGCGCAAGGAGGTATGGAGTGGGCTGAATTTTCCATTGGGGGGCAATATATGCTTTATTTGCCTAGGGCTCCAGAGTAACTTGTCCCAGCCCTGCCCAAGATGTTAGAAACAGTTTATTAGTATATATAAAAAAAAAAAAAAAAAAAAAACATGACATGAACATCCCCATCGTTGTGGCCTTTTCGGGTTAAATGTCTGTAAATGATGAACACACTGTCTGTAAATAAAAGACTGATATACACCTGGAGTGAAAATGTTTCTTTATAATTTCTTTTTATATGCTAGTAAAGTGTTTCTAATGTTTTGGAGCATTGAGTGTGATTGAATTTGTATAGATTTCAACTAATGTTCCACTCGGCAGATATGGAGGATACTGAGGGAGCGCGAGTACATATACAATGTAATGACCACATCAGTGTCCTTGCATTTAAGGATCTAAAAAAAAAATAATTAAGCAAAATTTATAATGTGTGTGTATATATGTGTATATACACTCACCGGCCACTTTATTAGGTACACCATGCTAGTAACGGGTTGGACCCCCTTTTGCCTTCAGAACTGCCTCAATTCTTCGTGGCATAGATTCCACAAGGTGTTGCAACGATGCTCAATTGGTACCAAGGGGCCCAAAGAGTGCCAAGAAAATATTCCCCACACCATGACACCACCACCACCAGCCTGAACCGTGATACAAGGCAGGATGGATCCATGCTTTCATGTTGTTGACGCCAAATTCTGACCCTAACCATCCGAATGTCGCAGCAGAAATCGAGACTCATCCAGACCAGGCAACGTTTTTCCAATCTTCTACTGTCCAATTTCGATGAGCTTGGGCAAATTGGAGCCTCAGTTTCCTGTTCTTAGCTGAAAGGAGTGGCACCTGGTGTGGTCTTCTGCTGCTGTAGCCCATCTGCCTCAAAGTTCGCCGTACTGTGCGTTCAGAGATGCTCTTCTGCCTACCTTGGTTGTAACGGGTGGCTATTTGAGTCACTGTTGCCTTTCTATCAGCTCGAACCAGTCTGCCCATTCTCCTTTGACCTCTGCATCAACAAGGCATTTCCGCCCACAGGACTGCCGCTCACTGGATGTTTTTTCTTTTTCGGACCATTCTCTGTAAACCCTAGAGATTGGTTGTGCGTGAAAAATCCCAGGAGATCAGCAGTTTCTGAAATACTCAGACCAGCCCTTCTGGCACCAACAACCATGCCACGTTCAAAGGCACTCAAATCACCTTTCTTCCCCATACTGATGCTCGGTTTGAACTGCAGGAGATTGTCTTGACCATGTCTACATGCCTAAATGCACTGAGTTGCCGCCATGTGATTGGCTGATTAGAAATTAAGTGTTAACGAGCAGTTGGACAGGTGTACCTAATAAAGTGGCCGGTGAGTGTATATTATTATTTTAGCTTGTATTACCCTGAACGTTAGTGTTTGGAGACATATACGAAGCATGGAATCTTCCTTAGGGTGCTTTCACACGAAGCTTTTTTTTGTGCAGAAATGTACAACATTAATTGCTGTGCCTTTCTGCTTCAAAAAATGCACCAAAAAACACGCTGTATGATAGCACCCTTAGGGTATGTTCACACTGTTTCTTACATGCGTGTTTGGATCCGTGTTTCAGATCCAAAATGGACCCAAACCCACAACTAACAATGTGCTGTGTGATTTACATTGCTTTCATTGTAAAACACGCATTGGTGTTCAGACAAGTGATTGCCGATGCGTGTTTACATGCATTTTTCTGATGCGTCTTTCGGATCCGTTCTAAGAAGTGACATGTCAATTCTTGACCCGTTTGATGCAGCAGACACTCTATTTAAAACTACAGCAAAAACGCAGCCAAACACGCCCGACACTTTGGGAGTGTGTTGGATGTGTTTTACACAGCACTTTTGAATACGTTTTTCGGATCAAAAACATATTAAAAAACGCCGCGTGAACATACCCATACTTTCCAGCAGTCTGCAGTTCCCTTCTGTCTACACACCTGCTGTAAATGTTCAGAAACTTTACCTGCACTAAACAGATCTTTTGGAGTGAATTCCTGGAGGTGGGTGCAGCTACACGATCCCTGGCTTTGAGACTTTGTTGTGAAATGATAGAAAGGCATCTGGCTCGCTAAAAGTCTGGAGTATGACATTAAACCACATTGACCCCATAAACTGCGCAAGCATGGAGAGACCATGCAAAGGGATAGAGAGAGGCCAAATTAGATAGGCTGACATTATTTCTGGCTGTGCTACGATTAATGCAGTCTTTGGCTGCATTAGTATATTTAATTGTTTTTTGTACCTTAAGGTATGATTTTATATTACTACAGGTTTGTTGGTTTTGTCGAATGCATGTGCCCTGGAAATGGATCAGAGCCTGTAATGCACACATCCTTGGAGACTGGTTTCTTCTTTCATCCACAATATTCAGTGTAGATAATGTACAAACTGACCCTTTAATTTCTTAAGTCCTTCACCCCGTCCTGTAGCAATGGCCGCACTTCCATGTGTGCCGGCTTGGTGGCGCTCTGACGTATCGTTGTTTCATTGTTCATACATGCTTATTATTGGACACATCTGGCGTAGCAATCGTTTCTCCCTGACATGTTCGGTGTAATGTAATAAGCGCACTGTTAATGGATGTGTTACAAGCAGCACTACATCTGCAGCCGTACACATAATTATACAACACGGTTATCTTGCATTTCACATTACACAGAGTAACTTACAAGATTCCCGGCATTTTAAGAAGGTTTTAATAAATCATTCTGTCATTTACACATTTCTCTCAAGCACTAAGAACAATGGGAATAGTACTGTAATTGCTAATTAACTTTAAAAGTTGATTATGAGATATTGGTGGTGATTAAGCACCCTTGAGGCTTAAAAAATCCTCTTTTTATTTAATGAAAACAGCATGTTTAGGGCAAATTTGTGTATTATGCTGGAAGCCATTATGCTGCTGTACATAGTGTTTCTGTTATTTTTAGGGGACAGATTTTAAGAAATGTTATCATCATTACATGCCTGAGCTCCATTTTCTCATTGTATCCCTTCCTCACACTTGATTTACTTTAGACCGGGTAGTGGTCTACACTACAGTACTGGGGAAAGGTACAGTAGATGGTAACATGTTGGATAAGGTTGGAAAAAGACCCAGGTCCATAGAGTCCGAACTATAATCCTACAGTGTTGCACCACTGAAACATAATCTTACGGCGCAATTCCCCTATTTAGTAAACTAGCTCTAGTCAGGACAACTTCCGCATCCTGTGAAAGTATTTAAGTTCTTGTTACTCATTTTTTTACATGATCGAGGGGCTCTTCTTTCTGATATATAGTTGAAACCAGAGGTTTACATAAACTATGTAAAAAGATACATATGCATGTTTTTTTTTTTTTTTACTATCTGACATGAAATCAGAATAAATCTTACCTGTTTTAGGTCAATTAGGATTGCCAAAATTATTTATATTTGCCAAATGCCAGAATGAGAGATAATTTTTTAAGCTATTTTATTACTTTCTGCAAAGTCAAAAGATTACATAAACTAGGATTACTATGCCTTTAAACAATTTGGGACAGCCCATATGATGATGTCATGTCTTTGGAAGCTTCTGATAGGTTTATTGGCAACATCTGAGTAAGAGACACACCTGTGGATGTATTTTAAAGCACACCAGAAACACACTCCTTCTGTTTATAACATCATGGGAAAATCTAAAGAAATCAGCCAAGATATCAGGAAGAGTATTGTAGACTTGCACAAGTCAGGATCATCCTTGGGTGCAATTTCCAGATACCTGAAGGTGCCTCGTTCATCTGTACAAACAATTATACGCAAGTACAAACAAGAGGGGAATGTCCAGCCATCATACCACTCAGGAAGGAGACGGGTTCTGTATCTCAGAGATGAATGTGCTTTGGTCTGACATGTGTATGTCAACCCAAGAACAAAAGCAAAAGACCTTGTGAAGATGCAGGCGGAAGCTGGTAAGATTGGATGCCATTATCCATAGTGAAACGAGTACTGTACCAACATGGACTGAAATGCCATCTTCCAGGAAGAAGCCATTATTCCAAAAGAAACATATAAAAGCTAGATTAATGTTTGCAAATGCACATAGGAGCAAAGGCAGGTGAAAAGGGCAGGTGCGAGCAAGGCGACCTACAAACATGGCTCAGGTACACCAGTTCCATCAGGAGGAATGGAGCAAAATTCCTACCAACTATTGTGAGAAGCTTGTGGAAGGATATCCAAAACGTCTGACCCAAGTCATACAGTTTAAGGCAATGCTACCAAATACTAATGAAATGTATGTAAACTTTTGACTTTGCAGAAAGTTTTAGAAATGCCTTAACATTCTCATTCTCTTTCTCTCTCCCTCTGTCCCTCTCTCCCTCCTGGCATTTAGCAAATAAAAATAATTGTGGTAATCCTAATTCACCTAAAATGGGTAAGGTTTATTCTGATTTCATGTCAGATAGTGAGAAAAACATGCATAGGTGTCTTTTTATATAGTGTATGTAAACTTCTGGTTTCAACTGTATACATATACAGTAGTAACTTGTGTTTAGTGGTGTTGTAGCTAAAGCTGAAACATAAAGCGAGAAAGGACACTTAACATAACAACCTTGTTTCGTTAGGATTATTTTAGTAAATGAAATGTTTGTTTTCTCGCTCAGTTGGGACCAAAAAGAGGATTTTTTGAGGAAGACAGTTACTGTGGTTTATGAAAATATATGTCCGTAATAGGGCACTAAAAGAATTGGGCAGTCAGAACGCTACCTTGGAGTATTACTCTAAGGCTATGTCTCCACATGACGGGTTTACAGCCGGATTTTAAAGCAAATTCAGTATTTAGAATGTGCAAAAATACGACTGAAACCAGTGCCTAAAGACCACAATAGAAAATCTTCACAGCTCCGATTTTCTAAAGTCGAATTTCAAATCCGAAATCCGACCATAAAACTTAGAACATGTTCTATAATCCGCTGGAAAACAGCGGCTTATTGTACTGTTCTATGACAGGGGACGTCTGATATCTGAAAGCTGCAGCTATTACTGGGACGAAAACTGAAAACAGACCGTAAAATACTGGTCGGATTCTAATCAGAATCCAAACAGTATTTTACAGTCTGTCGTGTAGACACAGCCTAAGGGGCCGTTCACACGGCTTATTTCGGGCACGGATTCCAGCCGTACTGCACGCCGTACTGCGTTGCAGTACGGCTGAAATCCGTCCCAGGCATTACGGTAATCCATAGTTCTCTATGAGAACTATGGATTTCGTCTCTCCTCCCCGCTCGGCGAATACGTGGGATACGTGCCATGGATAATGCATGTCTATGGGGCCGGCGAGCAGCCGACCCCGCCCCGTACTCAAGCCGTAATTGCGGGTGAAATCCATCCCGTAATTATGGCTTGAATAAGCCCTGGGAATGTACAAGGTATATGAACACAATGGATTTGCTGTGGAAATTTTCTACAGGTAATTTGCAGGTAATGCTGCATGTAAAAATCTTTTTGTATAAATATGCATGAAGAAAGAGGTTTTTACCCCTGAAACGTCGCAGGTGCACTGCACCGAGTGCAGCGGCTCTACTCCTCTACAGCGTATCCTAATGAAACCTTGAACTTTTTCTACAAAATTGGATGAGCGTTGTTCTACTGCCCTTCGCGGGATATGTAAATGTACAGATGAGTCACATTAATTATTTTTAAAATGTTAGCACGGTCAGTATTTAAAGCGAACCTGTCA
This sequence comes from Phyllomedusa bahiana, assembly GCA_025379985.1. Classification (NCBI taxonomy): domain Eukaryota; kingdom Metazoa; phylum Chordata; class Amphibia; order Anura; family Hylidae; genus Phyllomedusa; species Phyllomedusa bahiana. The sequence continues at coordinate 5,079 of JAODAL010000821.1, read as the reverse complement.
GGTGTTTTATGCTGCCCTATCTGAGAGAAGGGTGTGATAGGGGAAAAGAAGCTGAGCTCTGTGATATATAGGTTTATATGATGGAGGAATTCTGAGTGAAAAGCAGAAAAAATCCTGACCGGACTCCTTAGGAGTAAGTGGCCGCCCTGCTTACCCCACCCACATATAGTGATTGACAGCTTTTCTTGCATCATTGGTTGTACAGAGCAAACTGTCAATCACTGTATATGGAATTGGTAAGCAGGACTTTTACTTTCACTTTTAGGAATTGCTGAGAATTATACTAAGAAATTTTGCTTCAAATTCTAAAAGCTATCTATCTATCTATCTATCTCTCTCTCTCTCTCTCTCTCTCTCTATATATATATATATATATATATATATATATATATATATATATATATATATATATATATATATATATACCGAGCTCAGCTTTTCTCCCTCTGCCAATTGTGTTTAGATGCATTTATTCCACTTTTATCCATTACAATTGATACATCAGCTCATGTATATGTGAAGTAAGGCTCTGTTCACATCTATCTCGTAGTCTCTTAACAGATTCCGACCTTTCTGGATGCAGTTCTGCTAGACCCAACTTAAAAACACTACATAGGTCATACGTACAGCTCAATGTTTGGACTAGACTAGAACCAGTAGCACGCAACTCTGGCCCATATGCTACTTGGGAAAGACAAACAGGTGTGGCTTATTGCTGAGCAGCAGCTCACACACCTAACCACTAGAGAAACAATTAGATGATAAAACACTGCACATTAAATTGATACCTGTTCATACCAGCATGCAGAAAAGCCACAGTATAATGCATGGGGAGATTGCACAAATACAAATTACCAATAAGACAAGCACTCACACAACCTCAGTGCATGAGAGGGGTGGTTGCTGGTACTACAATTGCACATAATAAGGCAATACAGAAGGGTGCCATAAATACAGATACGTGTGGTACACCATGCTGGCTTACAACCTATTAGTGACACCCATACTATTAGATTAGACGGGCTGCCCAGCACTTTCTAGGTGTCCAACACAAAGTACAGACACCCTCTAGTCTAGTCCAGCCATTGAGCTGTTAGTATGGCCTATGTAGGGTTTTTGAGTAAATATAGACCCAACTCGCCCCATTATGTTTGTCAGGTCCGATGTAAACGCAGGTGTTTCCATGTCTGATATGCCCTTCACTAGTCACACAACATAAAACGTGTACAACATTCAGAGTGTATTTGATGCTATAGCATAAATGCATAGAGGGTGCGTATCAGTTCTGGTAGGATGGAGGGCATTAAGAATTCCACGTGTGCTCTGCTTGTCACATTTTCTAGCATGAAATTTGCCTCTGCGCCAGGACTGCTGCAGGAAGGACAACAAAGCCGTGTGAGGATTGGAGTGCTAATAAGTGGATTAATTTTCTGTACACATTGTAATAGGAATATATACTGCTCGCAAAGAGCTGCTCCACATCCATCTATAGTCCATTTAAGTTGTGTAAAGCTGTTTGGAGATATGATAATCGATAGCATCTGCTTTAATCCGTGCCTATATTTAACTAGCATGTTCTACGCTGCCCCATAAATTGGGTAGTCCTGGCAGTTCATGGTGTTCTGAAAAACATGACTCTGAGCGAACAGCAGAGACTGAAGATTGCTGTTGGCTTTCAAGGTGACAACTGTAGAGCTATAATACCTGTGGGAATTATTTCCGTCTGGTTGCCAGCAGCGCCAGTTTTCTTCTATTTTGCTTTCTTTCATTGCATTTCCTTTATGGTGCAATTCATTACAGTGAGAGGAGCGATTCTGTTGAAAAGCTTTGACAGTAAGGTCTTAAGAAAACACATGAAAAATACATAGAGATGGCTGCAGTGCAAAAGGGCGATTTTTTAACTTCAGTTCTGCTTAAAGGTTCCCCGGCACATTGCAGGGTATTATGTCGCTGGAAATACTGGCTGCAGATAATGTATTTAGCCCTTTCTGCAGCCTGATTTAATTTTACACAGTATTGGTTCCATGAATTCTGAAAAGGCCTGATGTGCTCCGCTCAGTGGGATCCAGGCCTGCGAACACAGCGATATACATTTTACTATGTTGGTGCTTTAGAAAATCTATCTTTTATGACTGGTGCTGAAAACAAGTTGCTATTTAGCTGTATTGATCTCGTCATGTGCTGCATGATAATGTGACAATATGTATTGTACTGTGCATGCATCGAAGAAGCGCTAATGAAGCTATTATTTAGGCATCTCTGTCTGGCTCATATTTACTTCTGGTTATTTTGAAGAGTACAGACACCGAGCTCTGAATCCTTGTAATGACCTCTTTATCATTGAAATATAATGAAAACTGGAAGTAAGAGATTTTAATTTTCTCGCTATTTGTCTGATGTAGGTGGCTTGTATGCAGCTCATCAATGCACTTGTAACATCGCCTGATGATCTGGACTTCAGGCTTCACATCAGAAATGAATTTATGCGCTGCGGATTGAAGGAGATATTGCCAGTAAGTGCCCTGTAGTCACTGTTTTTACATTAATATTTAAATTCCCAGACACCTGAGTGGAAGGTTATTTTCATAAACTTCTCTTTTTGGAATAATGTAATCTCGTATGCAGAGACAAGATGTGCTTCAAGTAACCTCTGTGTTATTACTGACTGTATAGCATGCTAGCTGCAGAGGCTTTTTTAGTGAGTGTGTATATTTCGGGTGTCACCTGTTTAAACATTGATTTAATGCGCAAGTGCCTCGTTTTAATAGGTTTTCTAGAGGCATTAATATTCCCGGGACAGCATAAAATTGTTATTCTTAATGAGCCTAATAACTTAAAAACAATGGCTGTAACATTTAAAAGGTTCACCTCCGCAATTGACTGCAGCGAGTCACAGATAAGGTTTGTTTCTTTAATTAATTGTTCAGTCCTACTAGCGATCATTTATAAGATTGGAGGAGACTGTTTCTGAGGACAATTGGGAAGATTTACAAAGCAGGATGTAACAGAATTCTGGCTCCATTTACATCAAAAGAACAGCCGTACAAGGTGTGCACCAAATTTGCTATACTATGTTTGTGTATATCCACATGGAAAGGAAATGCTGCAGGTTTATCCCATTGGAAAATTGATTATTTCCACAACTACATATGCAGAGGCAAATCCGCACCAAATCGGGGAGGTTTTCTGCAAAGTTTCAGTTGCAGATTTTTTTTGTAAACTATGAAAATAGAAAAAAAGAAGTCAACGTGCCTGATTTATGAAAATTGTCCAACAGTGAGGGTGTGTTCACACGCTGTTTGTGTGGTCCGTATTTCAGGGTGTAATTACACTGTAATACACTCGAAGTGCGTCCCACAAATACAGTAATTCATTATTTTTATTTATTTTAAAGCGCAATTGATTCCTTGGCGCTTTACATTCAAAGGGGGGGTTACATGCATAACATATGTCAAACAAGCTCAATGATCATGATGAATGACTTACAAATGCCACAGAGGGAGCGAGGACTCTGCCCGCGAGGGCTTACAGTCTACAAGGAGGAGGAAAGAGACGGAAGGTGAGGGGCAGACATGTTTGTGGGGTAGCACAGTGGTGGCAGGGTTATTGTAGGCAATCCTGAAGAGATAGGTATTCAGGTTGCTTTTGAACCTGATGAAGGTGGGGAAGAGTCTAAGGTATTGAGACAGTGAGATCCAGAGTGTGGGAGAAGCACGGGAGAAGTCTTTGAGACGGTTGTGTGAGGAGCTGATAAGAGGAGAGCAGAGAAGAAGGTCCTGTGAGGAGCGGAGATTGTGTGAGGGGAGGTATCTGGAGATTAAGGCAGAGATGTATGGAGGAGAGAGGTTATGGAGAGCTTTGTAGGTCATGGTTAGTAACTTGAAATTAATTCGCTGGGCAATGGGTAGCCAGTGAAGGGATTGGCAGAGGGGAGAGCTAGAGGAGTAGTGAGGAGAGAGGTGAATAAGACGGGCAGTAGAGTTGAGGATGGTTTGAAGGGGAGCAAGAGTGTTAGATGGGAGGCCACAAAGCAAGATGTTGCAATAGTCTAGGCGGGAGATGACATGTAGTGTCGAAGTTGAGGAATAAGCAGATGCGAGAGAGAATTTTCAGGTGGAGTCAGCAGGCAGAGGTAATCATAGCACTCATTGAGAGCTATGATTACACGCCAGGATGAAGTGACATGTCATGTGACATGTAGAAAGGGAATATCTATGGGAGTCGGCACAAAGCGTTTTAGAAGTACGCACTGGCCAGTACGTACTTCTAAAACACCCGACATATTGCGGCCCGTATAGTACACGCAGCTTTACGACGTGTGAACATACCCCAAGACTGTCTTTGTTTTCTGTAACAACCAGTCACATCCCAGCTCTCATTTCTATGTTGCTCTGGAAAAAGAGAGAGAGGAACTTTTGGTTACTGTGGGAAACAAAGGCAGCCTTATTGTTGGACAGCTTTCAAAAATGGGGCCTGGAGTTCTTAAAATCCGTAGTTGTGGGTTTTGCTGTAGATCCCGAGCATTTCTGCAGCAAATTCTGAAATAGAGCATTTTATTGTGGATATTGATTTCTCCTTTGTGTTGGCAGTTCCATCGGAAAAACAAATGGCACAATATCCTGAGATTTTTCCATTAAAATGACCAATACGGCGTTGAGAACGCAATGTACCCTATTGTATTCATTGGGGTCCATCAGGCATCGTTGGTAGTGTTTTAAAACGAGTCCGGTTCCATCTCTGCGACTAAAGTTCACAAAGAAACCTCTGATGCAGATGTGAACCAGGCCTTACTGTACCAGCAAAGCGGATAAGATGTAACAAATTGTGTTCACAGCCCTCAGACAAAATCCCCACGTAATCCATAGGGCAACTGGTATTAAACCTGAGGTACACTATGCCAGTTTGTTATAAAAAATGCAGCAGATTTCCCCATAGGCTTTAATGGTGAGTCAAAAGGGCAATAATTTCAAATGAAGTCAATGGGCCTCTTTAAAACTGCCTCATTGTAATGGCCGTGTTCACACGGCTTATTCCCCGGCGGATTTGTGCGCCGTTTGAGCTCACAATCCGCCGGAAAAG